>OX328127.1:56448342-56730842 GCA_946811695.1 Gonocerus acuteangulatus | reverse complement strand
CCTAGAGACCGAAAATAACGGTGGTTGAAATTTGTATATATATATATATATATATATATATATATATATATATATGTATATATATATATATATATATATATATATATTGGTCTGTTCGCTCTTTTCTGGCTTCCCTAATGGTCCGATTGTGATGAAATTTGGTACAAAAATCCGTCGTACAATTTAAAAGGTCAAGTTCGTTAACCAGCAGAATCCGCCCACTGGAAGATGGCGTTTGGGGCGAAATTCGCGTAAAAAAAATCGTAACGCTTACGTTTTTGAGTTCATAAGCTTGTAAGTACTCGTTTTATAGGCTTCTTGGGCTAGGAAAACGAATGAAACCATTTTCAAGGCGATAGATTTAACCGTTTTCGAGAAAATTGGAAAGATAGTTTTTGAATACCGTTTTTGGTTTGGGTACTTAGAATCATGGGATTCAGTTGAAACATTTTCTGCATGTTCTACTTTCATTAAAACTAATATGTTGAAATTTTTGTTACGTTTGGAGTTTAGGAAGGGTTAGAATAAAATATTTTATTAACAGACATAAAAAGTTTTGGTAACTTTGTATACTTTCCTTAATATCTCGAAAAAGGTTGAGAATCTTGTTAAACGGAAGAATACCATTAGAAAGCTTAATAAATGCTCTACAAAAAAGGGTCTAATGAAAGTTTTGATTAGGCGATGTCAATCGGAGAAAGAAGAGCTTAAAACTTTAAAGTAATTGATTTCGCTTATTCGAACTGTTCTTTTTGTCCGTTTTTTATTCCTTGTTATTTTTTAATTGCTTATTGTTGGATAATGTATTTGAAAATAAAACAAGTTAAGAAAAATAGGAAAAACAATTTAATGTTAGAGATATGGATTTCCAAGATTCCAAGACCTTGTCACTAGCGGGTTCGTTTCTAGTGTAGCAGACCCTTCCAGGTAAGATTGTAAATCATGACTTTTCAAGACTTTACTACTCACAGGAATGGCGTTAGTTACCTTAAGGGTTGACACGCCATTATAATAATTAATTAAAAAAAAAAGACTGGTGGAACCAAAATAATAACTGCTTCTATTTTAATCTTTCCAAATTAGAGTAGGGATATGAACGGAACCGCGCTAAGATGATGCAGTCCTGCGAGACGGACTTTTTGTAATAATGGTTTGTGTGTCTGTCAATAAGGTTTTATTATTTGTCCGTATGTTTGTAGTAAATGTAAGTATAATTTTATTTTAATGGAATACATAACATCTTCTCTGTATCTTCTCTTTACTCTCTTATTTTTTTATTTATTTATTTTTTCTAAGTTGATGTGTTATTGCCAATTAAGTCGTAGAGGTCATGTTATAATTTGTCAAGTACGGTAGTCTTCTGCAGGTAGTTAAATATTTGTCCTATATATTGGCTCCTATCACCTAGTAGTTCTGTCATATTGTACGGTAAGTCATAGTATTGTCGAAGTATACATTCTGTCAGTAGGTGTATTATGGTCAGTGTTGAGTTACAATGTTCACATTTTGGTCTGTCCTGTCTCATCATGAGGTGTAAGTGTGTCAGCCGTGAATGGCCGATTCTTAAGCGACAAAGTACAACTTCTCTCCTATTGTTTCTTTTGCTTGAAGGCCATTCACAAACTGTTTGTTTTATTTCTCTGACTTTGTTCTCTGTTGTCATGTGCCAAGAGTGCTGCCAGTTTCCTGTAATTAACCTTGTGGCCTCGGCTTGCAAATCTTGTAGTGTATTATTGTGTATATAGTGATAGTTTTGTCTTGCTGTCGTCCGTGCAAGTACGTCAGCTTTGCTGCTTTGTCCTAAGTCCTCGTGTCCTGGGAGCCAATATATAGTTATTACTTTAGTCGTCTGATGTATCCGTTCAAGTATATTAGTAATTATTGGATTAGGATTGTATATGTCTCGTAGTCCGTATATTGAGCTATGTGAGTCCGTGCAGATTGTTATTTTATCTTGTTTCACGTCCTGTATATTGTCCAAAGCGAGGGATATGGCATGCAGTTCCGCTGAATAGATACTTCCAGTGTTCGATAGTTTCACTTGTAGAGTATTTCTATCCAGTACAGCGGCTGCGCCTACACCTTCCGTCGTCTTGGATCTGTCGGCATAGATGAAAGCGAGGGATATGGCATGCAGTTCCGCTGAATAGATACTTCCAGTGTTCGATAGTTTCACTTGTAGAGTATTTCTATCCAGTACAGCGGCTGCGCCTACACCTTCCGCCGTCTTGGATCCGTCTGTACAGATGAAGAAAGTGTCTTTATTCTTATTGAAATACGATTTAAAAATGTGTTTGTAAGTATGTGTAGAAATCGGGTCAGATTTTTTGTATTTAGTCAGTCCCAGGTCTAGTTTTAAATTGTTTATAGTCCATGGTATAAAAGTCCCTAGAGGTTTCATTAACAGCTGTGCTCCTAATAGATCAGTGTCTTCAGTATATGTCGCACATCTTACCAACAGTGGGCGTTGTCTATATGGCTGCATTTGATATTTCCGTAATATGGCCTCATCGATTGAATGAGGAACGCATGCACTATTTAAATATTTAGTTTTCAAACTATATTTCAGACAATTCTACATACGCCTGTACTCCAATGGAAGCTCTCCACATTCTGCATGCAAGTTAACGGCTGGGCTGGATCTAAAAGCACCTGTAGCAATGCGTAGACCTGTATTTTGTATGGAGTCTAGAATTTTACACAATAACATTTTTATTCAAATCGTTAACCAAAATAATCGACTACTTCTTGGGTACTGCCATTAGTGCTTAAAAATACTATTTGTTTGAGGCCTAGATAAACTCGATTGGTTTAAATATATTACTTTTCTAAAAACTTTTGCGTTTTTGCTTATTTTTTTGTATTTAATAAAATCTTGGATTTTTTACACAGAAATTGACATAAGGCCTTCAGAGGTAATTCTTGAACTGATTCAATCCTTAAAATCGCAAAATACAACCTTTAAAATATCTCCCCATATTTTATTCAAGCAATGAATTGAAGAAAATTAAATAAACCTAAAATAAATTAATTAAGCTTCCATTTTCGAACTACTTTTTTATAAATTTGCCTACATGTTAATTAATGTGTCCTCTATGCATTGGAAAAAGATAGCACCCTCCAAGCAAAAACTGGCAATTTTTGATTATAGTAAACCCCTTTTCATAATGTATAACGATTTTGATTATTTTTACGAAATATGTATGTTTAAATATATAAAAATATGTGAAGAGTATAAATTGTATTGTTAGTTAGTGTCTTTATATTTAACTAAAAGTTATTATTCAATAACGAGACGGAATGAATCTTGATCGTTATTCATTTTTTAACCGAAATAAACGAACTTTCCTTGTGGTTGTGGCATATATGACAATAGATGAAATGTGATCAGAAAGTCTGAATCCACCTAGAAACCACAAGAGAAAGTGACGGTTTACAGAATCGTTTACTCCATCAAGTAAGCCGCCAATCAGGTGTTTTCAACGGATTTATTTACTTAAGTTCGAAAATTATTTTCCAATGTGTATAGGATTTGGACTTAAGTCTTTCAATAAACATTACAAGCGCATTTCTATTGTATGTACTCATGAATGAAGTTTTGGAAAATTTCTACAAATCTGCTTCAACCCTATCTACTAGAGTGAGTGTGAGACCTCAATTTAGACCACAAAACTTCGTATATGGCATTCCTATAATAAATTATTAGACTAGAACGTTAGGTTGCGTTTACATCTGATAGTTATTGCAGGATATTTGTGTCAGACAGAAATTGTGACAAATGTAAACTGCGAACAATTTATGTTATGATATATATTTCTATCACGAGCTATAAGTGTCGACGTTTCTATACTATCAGGTGTAAACACTGATTGTAAAGAGAAGAATTTAATGTGAGAGATAAATATTTATCCGACACCTGACATATCTGCGAGAAGTGTCAGACGTAAACGCACCCTTAAACAGCACAAAATCGGTTCATCTGTAGAGAGGGACGGGGGGGGGGGGTTGAGCTAGACACAAATTATTAATGTGGCCATAACGATCGAAATTTCTGTTGTATTGCAGCGAAACTCGGCATACGGCAGACTCATCTAAAGAGAAATTTAATTTGTTTTAGGTGCTTAGTCGTAATGAATCAAATGAAACTACTGTCAAAGCGTTATCTTCATTAGTTTTGAGATAAATTTATAACAACCAGATTTATTTTGAGTTAATAAAGAAAAACGACCATGGGAGTTGGTCCTTTCGTCCACATATTCTATATTTATAGAAACTAAGATATATATAAAAAAAAAAGTTTAATATAGTCATGGAAAAATTTATTACCTCTGAAAGTAAAGCTTGGATTGACAGTCAGTTATGAGACAACTATTTAATCACTTCTATCTAGTGATTAACTAATGTTTCAATTAATAATCAAAATTAAATTCCCTCTTAAGGATACAACTAACCATTTAGATCATGCGGAGCATAGATCATTTCGTTCCTACCTCAGTACGGAGAATGAACCGTAAATGCATCAAGTTTATCCCCCGAAAAAAAACAGTACAATTAACCTCAGAGTCTATCTCCTTGGAGATTAGGCCAGGGGCTAAAGAAACCTCAGAAACGTGAAAGGATTTTGTAACGCCCTTGACGAAGTTTTTCTGAGGGCGAATTGCACAACGAGTAATTTGCGGGTACTCCGAAATACATAAGTTAGGATGTTCAGGAACATCTCCGCATAGTGGCATCAGACGTGGACGAAGATGAAGATGACGGTGAGTACTCAAAATGTTTTGAAAAAGTACAAATCCTTGAAAACGTTGCACATTTCTGCGCAGAAATCCATTCGATGGACTCACAGTAATATTTTTACGCCCGCACAGACTTTCCTTATTTCCACAACAGTTCTTACTCATTAGTAAATCACTGAATGCACCGCGTTTGCTAGCGTGGAAGCAAAAATTATGACCGGGCGGGAAAATTAGTAATTTGGTCCTAGAGTAAATTATTTTTCTAATTTAGGCATAGAACTTGGCCATAACATCAGAAATTGGAGCACACGTCAAATTATTGATATTTGAGTAAATAAAACCATTTCCAGACTTCCACCGATTTTATTGCAGTAATTTTTTTTAATCCATTTATTTATGAGCACTCACAACGAAGGCTCAAAAAAATTATACAGATACATTTCCAGTTGTAATTAAACAAATACATTGTGAACTCTTAAGAATAGTCGACAAAATACATTGGAATATGCCAGTTCATAGAGTAACAAATTATTGCAGTAAAACAATTAATTTGTTTGGACTATTAGGCATACGAAAGAAAACAAATAATTAATAATAAGTTCGTTGATATACAAATATAAAATGTTAAAACAAAGAAGGAAAGAAAAACAATTATAATACTAAAAAATGTACTATTTTTACGTGCTTCTTTCCGTCGCTAATTAGGTAGAAGGGAATCCTGCGCTAATTATTACAAAGAGAACAAACAAAGAATTGATAACCCTATAGAGATATAAATTGTTAAAATAAAGAAAGAAAATAAAAAAGAATAGCAGTACTTAAAAAATGTCTAAATAGTTATAGTATGGTCTCTCCCTCTCTTTAGTTAGGAAACCTACATATGACTTTGATCAAATGGCATAGTGATCAAGAAACCTAGAAATTCTGGGACATAAACCGAAATTAGCTCTTGGTTAGTGAAAACGTGAACTTCAAAACAACCTCATAAGCCTGCTAGTTGATATTTGTGTGTTTGACTTAGCAGTAAAACAATCTCACACAAATTTAACCAATTTTACCAATAATAAAATTTGAATTCCATCTAACTATAGATTAGCTCAGATTTCTGTTTTTTGTGCCATAACGAATGAAATATATTACTTTTGAACGAATGTAATGCAGAAAAAAAGGTAATTTATTTGATTTTTCCGAGCTCGTTAAACAGGCGATTTGTTCTTGAACAAGTAGGATGCAAGCAAGATTGTTTATGAAGTAAATAACATGAATTCTAAAAAAATAAAAACAATACCCTTTAAAAATTTGAAAAATGGAAAACAAATTTGAAATAAAATAAAAAGAACAAATATAAACTTGTAAAAAACTAAAAAATATTTTTAGCCCTCCCTTGTACATATAAAATTTAAAACTCAGAAAAAAAGATTAGACATTTATTTGAAAGTAATAAATACATTTCGAACTATAATTTAAAACATAATTATTTTGTCCTATAAATAATCAATATTTTTTATTGCAGTACCTTCTTGCAATAGGAGTTCTCCTTGTCGCTTCTAGCTGTGGCCAGGAAACCCCAGAAGACACTCAAAGTACAGAAACACCTACAGTCCAAGAAGAGGCGAATTCCGAAGATCCTCCATTCAATGAGAATTTGGGACAAGGAGGCTACAAATTCAGGTAGGCTATTCATATTTATTTTTTTATGTTTTTTTAATTCGCATAGCCCACTATCAAGCAGTTTTCTCATTTTTATAGTTCCTTAAATCATTTTTGAATAATTTACAACAGATATATGAAAATATACATTGTAATATATATATACACGCATATTCATAAGTATCTTTAATATTCATCTCTGTGTATTGGTAAAAAAATTCAAAACTGATCTCACTAACTTCATGAACTCAACACAGGCATTCGAAAAGTTTTATAATAGTTTGTAATAATTGGGCTACCTGGAGTCAGTAAATCATGCGTGTCATGAGGATAGTCTATGTCGTCTCTCTGTTTTCATTCAGTCAGAATGTATTTGATTCTTAATGTTATATTGCTTACAGCTTCTTTGTCCCATCAATGCGAGTGATTGAGCAGTTTATGGCCTATTCTTAGCCTCGTAAGCATCACCTCTTCCCTTCTCGACATTCAATTACTGGACGGTCATGCATTTACATTTTACTTCAACTTGCGTAATATGTTGTTCATTGTCTATTTACATGAATGTTGCCACTAGTTCCTTATATAGATATTAGGAGGTTTCTGAATGTAATGAGATTCGTTCTTCGTCCGTAATTCATATTTTTGCTCCATTTTTGACTTTTCTGTGTGCGTTTTATGAAAGATCATCTGTCCAAGGCGCCATCATATTGTCAGCTGTATGTTTTGGTTCTAAATTTTTAGTTAGTATATGATAAAACGAAAGTAAAGAGATTAAAAAAAAGTAGATCATTCTGGCTTATGAGTATGATTATTAGCTCCCTAGCAAAAAAAAAAAAAAAAAAAAAAAAAAAAAAAAAAAAAAAAAAAAATGAAAAGTCTTATCTAAATGAACAGTATTTCGATCATTTCATTTTTAATTAAAAATAATTCTGCTTACATCCACTTTGTAGAATCCAAAATTATCGCTCATGTGAAGAGTGTAACTTTACTATTTTATCAAGAGGGTTTTTAAATTAGGAAAGTTTCCGTGGAATTTAATTATTTCAAGTTTTCTACGAAAATACAGCATTAACATTTTATTAATTTTTACTTTTCGGTCTTCTTTTATCTTTAATGTATTTGAACGACAGTGAATGTTAAATCCTTAAATACTGCTTTCATGTAGGAAATTTGATACCATTTACAATGTTATGTTCAAAATTTCACTCAAAACAGAAAATGAGCTATGTTGTAATATATGTATCTGTAACAGCTCACTAGTGGGTTGTTACTGCTGCCGGATATCCTAAAGACACATATTAAATTTAATTAACTAGTAGGAATTGGAAGAGAAGGACACAGACCTCGGGTTGTTAAGAGTCCTTAGAAACGCACTTGATGTGGTGGATTGACCTCTTTCTGCGATGTGCTGGTTGAAAGAGACACCCCTGCGGTGTTAAGACTCTTTAGAAAGGCGATCATTGCTAAACGCCACGTAAATTGAGAGTAAAGAGCATCTAAATTCTTCATTATTTTGTGTTTTATTCCTGAAATTGTTCTCCAAATACAATAGATATACAGAATGTTTCAATTGTCAAATGATGCCCAAGCCCCAGCGCAAGACGTATCTTGCTCCACAGGTATATATCTGCTGTATCCAAGCTCCACAACGTGTTGTGTAGGTATCTTTTTCGATACACCTTATGCCGTAAACCCAACTGTGTATCATGGCCTATACTTAAAGTACTCCAAAGATTTCAGATTTACCTTTGCTTCCTCAGATTTACTTCACAGGTTCTCTTGAAATAACAGATTCGACTTATTGCACTGGTATTTGCACTGTTTTTTTCTATTTTCCATGATTTTAAGATTGGTTTGGCTTTAATTAACTTTTTTCAGTGCAGTAATATGCTATGGCAGTTTCGTATGTTGTTACAGCTTTTCTTAAATTCTTTGCCGACATGAGAAAGAAATTTTTATGGCTTTGTCTTCACAGTAAAAGATTGGCTTGGATTCTGGTAGACGGAAGAATACATTGTTGATGAGGAAGGATACAAACTTATTATACCAATGAGCGTTGTAGGCTCGCTGGCTGGATGAACATGGACGTTAAATATTAAAATATGTTTGGTTAATTCCTTTCAGAAGTATCATAATTAAATCATACCTACCTACTACCATTTTTAGTCACAGTATCCAATATAATGCTAGATTATATTGTTTAGTATATTTAGGAGTCCGCAGATAAGGAAAACTTTGTCCCGCTGGCGCATCATAAACTGTGCACATCCCTCACATTGACAACAACTTCAATAAATATAAATTTTACTCATTTATATTAGCTATTTCCTCTCTCCTTTGGAGGAAATCCGTTTATGGCGATAAATGAATGAAGAAGGCACTTCCGGATTGCGTCGTGAGGTCAATCTTATAAGCGGGTTTCCTCCCTATAGAGGGAGGGAGGAACCACGCTAAAAGTTTAATATTATAAAATAGAATAGTTATTGTGAAGTTTAGGGGCCTCCTCGCCGATTTTTTGGTCCGGTGGTTCTATAAAATTTTTATATTTATTTCATATTATGGGCATACGTGCTATGCGTTTCCACTCGCAAAAGAAGATATCGAAACTCTAGTCTATCCAACTCGCTAAAATTAATAGAATTCTATTAATTTTTGCGGGTTGGATTGACTTGAGTGTTAAAGGTTACATTACTACCAGCAACAACCAATAGAATTGCCCATAGGAATAGCCAATAGAAAAGCTAATGAGTTATGCGCTAGCGCTGAATCACTGTTATAATCACTACAGGTACTTCACAAGTAACTGGGAGTGGAAAGACCCTTTTTCTCGAAAATCGGATCAGAATGAAGTTACTAATAAACGGAGTTTTTCAGAGTTCACACTATTCATCAGCAGATATTTTTTTTTTTTCTTTTTTCACCACTGGGTAAAGTAATGAAGTAAATATTTTTACAGTATCTCTACACAGTACTACAGCCGCCAGGAAGAAGGCAAATTGTTAAATGGTATTTGGACAGTGATGGGTACCGTGATTTGGCTAGCGCCAGATAGTTCCATTCAAAGAGAAGATTACATTGCCGACGACCATGGATACAGCATTATCTCTATTTCTCCCGCTTCATCATTAAGCCAAGATGCTGCCGAATCACTTGCAGGATAATAATATCAAACAATATATTACAAAATAACAGTATATTATCAATTTGAAGTAAAAAATTCTGAGCTGATTTTGGAAAATAAATAATAACGTACTTAATCCATATCTACCGCTTAAGCAGTCACCATGAGCCTGATTGTTGAGCCTAAACACTGCCTTATCAGTACTCGGCTATCATCTTCTGCCCCAGTTAATGCCTCATCCTTGGAAACCTCCTTCACACCTTGCACCTAAAGCGCTCCATAGACGGTCAATATTATTGACCAATGCGTATTGAAAGGCTATATTGATCGTTTAGGAGTGTTCCACACGGTTTGACTATATATTGATAGAAAGACTATATATTGATGTACTGATGAAAGCTATATTGAGGCTCATATTGAGATTTATGAGGTACTAGCTGAATACCCGTGCTTCGTCATGATAGATAAGTAGTTATTTTATTGCGTTTAAATAATGTATCATCAAAATTAACGATACCTACTCTTTAATTTTGTGCAGTTTATTATAGCATACTATATGTTATTCATCGATTGATAAGTAATCAAAGTATAATGTTTCTTGCCACTGGGGTCCTCCAGACCAGTATCAACAATCATTTAACCTAGAAATACCCCGTTATCTATAGGTTACCAGTAATAGCAGTTTAACCAGTACCGGTAGAAATTCGTTGTCATTAATAAATAGACGTTGAAATTTATGTTTCCAAGATGTCATTTGGAAACAGTCATTATATATGCGAGCATTACCAAGAAGTGTTCTGACTGGGGATGCTGATGGGTGAGGAGGCTGTGCAAGGGTTCGGGATATTATTACCACGGTTGGACCATCAACAGGTATAGCGTAAACTCTATGAGGGACAAAATCACAGTCTATTTATAGTAATTCAAGGTCTCATCATAGTTCAGAAATAATGTTAAGAAATAAATACAAAACGGTAACACCTGACCTGTTATCGTCCTAGCAACGCTTGCCTGGTCTAATCAACTAAAAATTCAAACCCCTCTAAAAATACTTAAAAATTTGAATTTCAAAAAATCCTTTCTTAGCGATTCCTTATGTCCTAAAGGGAGTGTCCATGCAAAATTTTCTGTCAAGTGGTTTGGGCTGGGCGATGAATATATAGTAGATATTGCAGAATATTTTCACCAGTATTGTTTCAGATATCGAAGTGAGACCACTTATGTGATAACCGACGCAAGTCTAACATCAAAGTCGGCTTTGCTCTTTATTAAACCGTGATCCGCCGGAACTATTGAAAGTAAATTCAAAGGATTATTTTAATCAAGCTAAGAAACAGATAGCTATGAAAAAAAAATTGGGTGCATTAATTTCTTTTAAACCACTACTATACACAAACATAGGAAAAAAATTAACACCTTGCGTATTAATTTCAATAAAGACTTCAGGGTTATTGAAAGTATTAAGCGGACTCTGGAGGAAAATTTTATAATCCTCTGGTTCTGTGTCCCGAAAATAGTTCAGCAAACGTTCGTGTGTAAAAGGATCTCTGGGCTTCTACCATTCTTTTAACCAGCGCCTTTCTCTTCTCTTCTTTCGTTTTTTTAGCGCGGTTCCTCCCTCCCTCCATATTTAATTTCCCAAACGTCCAAAGTCGAGGTATGAAAAGGTAGATCTCTAAGGCACTCCATTGCTTTGGATGGATTGGAAAAAATTGCGAACTTTCAAAGCACAACCAACAGTCAAAGAAAACATTTCAAGTGATCGTATTGATAAACATCGCATATTAAAGCTACATGGAAGTGTATTGATGATTTTTTCAATATAATTGATCAATGCTATTTTCAATATTATTGACCGTCTAGGGGTGATTTAGTTCTTATTAGTCTTCCATGCCGTTTTCTCCCTCCCACTGGTGTAATGGCTCAGCAAGTTTAATGTCAATACAAATGCTATTAAATAAATACTGCTGAATCGGGCTAGACCTGAGGGCTACCGTAACATGCGGCTTGAGTAAACTATACTGCCGTAGTACTGGTATAGGCTCGGAACTTAAACATGCTGATCTCCAAACATTTTGTGGTCGATGGTTTTATGTATTGTGAAGATATCTAAAATGAGGTTAGGAATTTGACTGCTCCTTCTCTTCCTGAATACTAAACACTACACTTTTTAATTGAAAATGTCAAACCTGTATCTATCTCCCAGTGGCCTAAAATCTCCAGTGAGGTGCAGGATGTATGATACATTAATAAGTTGTCGATAAATTAATATAATTAATAATTTTACCTCATATTCTGATGTATACCATCATAGACAGGGTTCATAAAAAATTTCAACTGCGTGGTGCCTAGAACTGCTCCTTGTGAAACACCATTTTCTAGTGAAATTAATACAGATAATTCAATCCTGACCTGAAAGAATCTATAGTGCAGGTCATTATTAACGAACACCAGCATAATTTCTATGATATCCTGAAATATTTTTTTTCTTATAATGAAATAAAAAGAAGAGTAGAATTGTACTTACTGTAAGGTACACTTATTAAAATATAATTCCTCTACTACTCGGACACTGGAGCGACAAAATAATAAAAAAGTCCGACTCGCAGGAACTGCGTCATCTTAGCGCGGTTCCATTCATATCCCTAGTGTTATTTTGTAGACTTAGAATAGAAACAGTTATTACTTTGTTTGCATCATTCCTAATGTAAACAAATATGAAAAAAAAAACAAAAAAAAAAAAAAAAAAAAAACATGACTTTCGGCTAGGGATGAAACTATCCTAAGCAGAAATTACTCTTTCTGCCGTCCCAAGTTTCGGTCTACGAAGACTCTTCTACGAATATATTTCTAATTTACTTAACTTGCAGTGCAAACATATCCATTTTACTTTTAAATGCAATTAAACAAAATAAAATTGTACATGAAAATGAGAAAGTAGTGTTATTTTTTATTGAACTACGGCCACATTCAACCACAAAATATAATTATATTTCTAGTACAGAATTTGGCTGCATGACTTCCTACAGGTAAAGGTAACTGTCAGCTGTCCTAGAATGCTTGATGAGAACAATGAATCTTGATTTATGAAGTGCAATACCAGCCTACCTGAACCGGCCTACTACCTCGACCCGGACTGACTCTACACAGAGAATATTTACGTTTTCAGTTCTGTTACAGGTTCAAAGAATTTGTATTTATTCCCCTGTTTTATTGAGAAATACATCCTCCTCCTAGAAGCAATAACAAAATAACAAGAAATAAAAACAGACAAAAAGAACCGTATAAATTACCGAAATCAATTATCGTTTATCAAACTTCTAAGTTATATGTACTTATTTCTCCGTTTGACATCGCCTAATCAAAACTTTCTTCAGAACCTGTTTTCTAGAGCATTTAGTAAGCTTTCGAATGGAAACCATCCGTTTACCAAGATTCTCAACGGTTTTCGAGATACTAACGAAAGTATAAAAGTTTACCAAAACTTTTCTTGTCTGTTAATAAAATATTTTATTCTAACCCTTCCTTTACTCCAAACGTAACTAAAATTTCAACATATTAGTGTTGATACAATTCGAACATGCAGAAAATGTTTCAACTGAATCCCATAATTCTAAGTACCAAAATCAAAGACAAAAAGTCCGTCACGCAGGAGCTGCATAACTAAGCACTTTCCTCAGAATTTGGGTAGTGTAGATTGCTTTCCAGAACAATTTGCTTAAAATATCCTACATAAATAAAATAAAAACATGAATAGTTCTCTTTTAAATTTGTAATGAGTAACTGATCAATTAATAATTTGCTTCCAGAGTTATGTTTACACATGGTACCTATTACACTACGTAATAAATACAAAAAACCTCATATTATCGTATTTTGATCTAACGCAGGAACAGGATACAGTCACTCTAGCGCTCCTTGCGGCGGCTTTGTGAACCTACGTCTGACGGGCTTTTCTATTGAAATATATTACAAATTAAACCCCCGCTTTCCGATTGACCGATTCAGCTCATTTTTACAACACTTCTTTCTCATGAGTTACCCACGACGTATACCGCGTTTCGTTACAATACAGCAGAAATTACGACCGGTATGAGTATATTAAGAATTTGGGTCAAGAGTAAACCCCCCCTTCTAATGAACCGATTTAGTTTATTTTTACAACACATATTTACCTGTAGATTACCACTACGAATACCGAGTTTTGTCGAAATGTACCAAAAATCACGGCTGGTAGTGGCGAATTGGTATTGTGGGTCCGGAGTAAACCCCCCCTTCTAATGAACCGATTTAGTTCATTTTTATATCTCACTTTTCTCTCTATATTACTACTACGAATACCAAGTTTCGTTGAAATATAACAAATATTACGGCTGAGATATTCAAATTAGTGTTTTGGGTTCGGGGTAAACCCCCCCTTCCGGTGGACCAACTTTGGTGGTTAACGAACTCGTTCAATCGTTTGCTAATTGAATGCTATATACCAAGTTTCGTGACGAAAAACAAAAACTCTGGCCGCTATCGTGTTAACAGACACATATATATATATATGCATATATATATATATATATATATATATATATATATATATATATATAGATATATATAAATTTTAACGGGGGTCATTTTCGGTGTCTACTAGGTAGGATCGATAAAGATTTGAAGAAATTTTTCAAAAATTCCGTCATGAGTCCAACCTCAATAGCTACTTTCCTTCGGAGGAAAGTGCTAAAAGAACAGTTCGAATAAGCGGAATCAATTACTTTAAAGTTTTAAGCACTTATTTCTCCGATTGACATCGCCTAATCAAAACTTTCATCAGAACCATTTTTGAAGAGCATTAAGTGAGCTTTCTAATGGTCATCTTCCGTTTCCAATGATTCTCAACCATTTTCGAGAAATTAAGGAAAGTATACAAAGTTACCAAAACGTTTTATGTCTGTTAATAAAATATTTTATTCTAACCCTTCCTAAACTCCAAACGTAACAAAAATTTCAACATATTAGTTTTAATGAAAGTAGAACATGCAGAAAATGTTTCAACTGAATCCCATGATTCTAAGTACCCAAACCAAAAACGGTATTCAAAAACTATTTTTCCAATTTTCTCGAAAACGGTTAAAGCTATCGCCTTGAAAATGGTTTCATTCGTTTTCCTAGCCCAAGAAGCCTATAAAACGAGTACTTACAAGCTTATGAACTCAAAAACGTAAGCGTTACGATTTTTTTTGCGCGAATTTCGCCCCAAACGCCATCTTCCAGTGGGCGGATTCTGCTGGCTAACGAACTTGACCTTTCAAATTAGACGACGGATTTTTGTACCAAATTTCATCACAATCGGACCATTCGTCTTCTATTTAGAGAGCGAACAGACAAATATATATATATATAAATAAATATATACATATATATATATATACAAATTTGAACCACCGTTATTTTCGGTTTCTAGGGGTTCTGAAACGCAAAATTTTCTAGTCGGCACTTCCGGATTGTTTCATTGTATCAACCTTATAAGCGGGGTTCCTCCCTATGGGGGAGGGAGGAACCGCGCTAAAATATAATCTGTATGTGTGTATATATATATATATATATATATATATATATATATATATATATATATATATATAGAGAAAGAGAGAGACTGGCTTTGGATAATAATTATGATGTATGCAAATCCATTATATATATATATATATATATATATATACACACATTTGGAATATATACCTCACAGCAGGTAACATGATATAAACCAAGTTATCAATGTGACCGATATTTTTATTTCCTTGCAGCGAAATTCGGTATATATTATGCCCAACTATCATGTATAGAGGAGCATTTATTGTAAAACAACAATATCAGACAATATCACGTTTACACCGCAAAAAATAAAATGAAAAATTAATAATTGTGTCAGCTCCCCATTACAATTATAAACCTAGGGACCTATTCCTTTGAGAATTTTCTCACTTGATGGAGGCATTACAGCTCTTGGAGAACGAGTTTTTTTCTTGTGGACTCCAGGTCAAACAGAGATTCTGGAAACGAAAAAACAAACATCGTTTCAAAGGAAACTACTTCAATGGCTCTACCGCCGAATGCTTGCTCACAACCACAAGACGAAACGCCAAGTAAAAGAATCATCTGTTTTCATTGGCAAAGAAGATGGGAGAGAAGCCCAACCCATCTGAGAACCAACATAGTCAGTTCGCTCCACCATAGCCCACGATGACCTTAGTGGACGGACATAGGTCCTCCGGTGTGTGTCCTTGTATTGGACACACACGTCTGACATATGAGCACCATATCGTCGGCTGGAATGGTCCAACGTGCAGTCATTATGGTGATGTGCTCACCGTTGTCGTATTATGGTGGAATGCTCCCAATTGCAAAGAGCTAGAAAATCATCAAAAAATTAGTTGACATCATGGATTATAATAATTTCATAAAAACGTACACCGACATCTAATAGTCTAATTTTTCTTATTAAAAGTATATAAAAGGATCCGTTTTATATATTAAAGACTTTTTAATTTTAAAACAGTAAAAGTACTTAAAAAAAATGTCGGTCACGCAGGATCTGCGTAACTAACCCCATTCCTCAGAAGGGCGGTAGTTTACCCTATATTCCTGAACAAATTGCTTAAAATAACCTGTATAAATAAGATAAAATTGTTTTGCTCTTACATATTTTTAGTGAACTGCTGACTGAACTTTTTAATTAATGTTCTACCATACAGATGTGTATGAAAGGTACAACACTACTTAATAAATACACAAAAATCACACCTTCCTAAATTCACAAAAAGAGAACCTCCCACAATCATAACAACAGGAACGGCAGGAAGCGGACACAGCGCCCCTATTGGTTGAAGTAACAGCCAATCCCGATATTTTGCTGCTTGATTCGATTGGTACAGAATACAGAGTAAACCCCGACTTCTAAATGAACCGATTGGAGGCCTGGTGGCCTTGAGCGTTAAGGCGTGATCACTTAACTCTCCCTCCCAAAGGGTCCTGGGTTCGATTCTCACTAGGGCTGGTGGCTATTCTTTAGAAAAAAGAAAAGGCATCAGCCCTATCATGGCTAAAATAGGGTGGTAACCTATAGATAACCCGTCCTAAAATTCGTAGTTAATAATAAATGGACGTTAAAATGTAAGAATAATAATAATGAACCGATTTAGTTTATTTATAAAACCCATCTTTTTCTTAGATATCCTCGACGGATAAAGGGTTTCGTAACAATAAAACTCGAATTAAGATCAGTACAGGGAAATTATTAATTTAAACCTGATTACGCCCTCCCTCCCCCCCCTCCATACGAACAGTTTTGCTGGTTGACGAACCCGTTCAATCCTTTGCTAGGGGAATGCTATATACCAAGTTTATTGTCCAAAAAAACAGAAACTATATATAAATTTTAACGAGTGTCATTTTCGGTATCTAATAGGTAGAATCGATGAAGATTTGAAGATATTTTGCAAGCATTCTTTCATGAGTGAGACCTCAATAGACCCTGGAACGTGTTCAAGGAACTAACCTTTAGTAACATATTGTTCATCAAAATATTAAGTTCTTTTATATTTCCCGGCTGTTCGATGAACAAATAGATTATTACCTAAACATCATTCTGAGGAATGTGCTTAGTTATGCAGCAATGGCGTGAAGGGCTTTTTTTCGTAATATCTGGAATTTTGGTCGGCTAGCTAGTAGTCTGGCAACTAAAGATGCTTGAAAATAAGAGGCTGATTCTGGATGTTTCAGCTATAAGACTGAAGATCAGAGCCGCGTGGAAGAAGGTAAATTCATCGAAGGCGTCTGGACAGTAAAGGGCACAGTGACCTGGATATCCCCCGAAGGAGAAGAATTCCGACAGGAGTACATCGCCGATGACAAAGGATACCGGCTCGTTTCAGCACAGCTTCCGGAGGAGCCACCTTTGGGTCTGCTTCAACCGGTCAATGTCCTAAGGCTTGGTCCTGGTGCAATTGCGTCACTTGCAGGATGAGAAACATGTTAATTTGTTTTGTTCAATATTATAGCTATTTCTGGGGAAAAAAGGACTTTCATTTAACCTTACTTACTGAGGCGCTAAAAACAGATGTCGGGACGTATCCTCTTTCTAAATCTTCCGACTGTTGTATAAATTTCGTGTTGAAGCCATCTAGGTTGTTACTATCATGATGGACCTCGCATATTATAGGTCGCCTAGTTGTCCAGTGAGGAGTTTCTTAGGAATGTCTTCCTCGTCCATCCCAGCAAAAAGCCCAGCTGGACTATCCTTGATTCGCCAATGATGACATGCAAAACCTTGCCGCGCTGCTTGTAGCCCTCCATGGGGCCGCCTTAAAATCGTCAACGCAAATACCATGCTCGCAGGAGTGTGAAGTTGTCCAAGACAGCCATAAAGAAGATCTGGCCGCAATTCTTTTTTGTACAAGTCGAGCTTTATTTCCATTTAAGTATCCAGTTAAAACTTATCTTACTTGTCAAAAGAAGAATTACCGAAATCCACACATGACTAGAAGATCTGGCATTAATCCTTTGAAACAAATGATAGAACTTTATTATGAAAATAAGAAAATTTTCTCTATTAGGAGTTAGAATCTACATCAATATGAAACGGCCCACACCTGGGCCGTTTCATTATTCCTTATTCGTTAAATTATTCCTGTTCCTTTAGGCTGAAATTTCTGGGTTGTAGCTACGAATCTGACTACAAAACATCCGAAATTAATGTGAAACATGTATTGTCAAAAGCAACTAAATAAGAGGAAATGTTTAGAATTTTAATTTTAACGCTCCATAATTAACAAAGGAGTTTTTTTTGGAGCAGGTTAACACCCTTTTCTAGGTAGGATAGAGGAAGGTGGCTTCCATTTGCTTTGTTTTTTTGTTGTTGTTGTTTTTAAAGAAAAGCCACCCCAAGTGATATTCAAACCCGCAATCTGTGGCACAGAGCGTTCTAGTCTTGACATGTGGCCTCCATCGGCATGAAAGAGCCGTAAGTAAGTATTTATTAATTATTATGTTTTATAATTCATTAAACATTTAAAACAAATATAATTCAGCAATATGGTTTACGATTGCTGTAGTCGCTGCTGAAGAATTAGCACAGTTTATGCAGTTCTTGAAGGGCGAACGTTTTTCTGTTACTTTTCGTTCCTCTGACTTAGAAAAGATAAATACATTCTAGAAAGACCTGAACGTTTTAGATGGGCATTCTACTAAATTAAATATTGAAAATGTTTTAACATATAGTGTCTGCTTATGGAGTACTAAATATAATCAAAGGATTGTGGAAAACAGTCATGGGAGAAATGTAAATTTTATACATATGTATGTTCTCAAGATCAGAGTCGAGGTCCCAGACCACCCCTAGATACACCTAGCCTTTAATGGATACCTGCAAACGGGAGATAAGCTGGTTGGAGCGTAGTATTGGACTTAACTACATCTGTACTGAGTTCTAAGATCAAGAAGCAGATACTTTTACAATAACTGTCTTTTTTGACCAACATGACCTTTTACGGGACTTCATGGAATAAGGTATGTAGAAATTTTATGACTAATATTTAAGAATGATATCACTTTTCTTAAGCAGCCAGTGGAAAATCCTGATGATCTATGTACATAAAGGTATTGTAGATACACTTATAAACACCAGCAGTAGCCCTTCGAAGACAATAATTCCTCATCACCCTTACTAAATACCGCAAGTAATTATTTTAATATTATAATAATCAGCAAATAATTGGGTCATTTGTATTTTCCAGCTATTTTACAGATGATCAGAGCCGCGAGGAAGAAGGTAAATTTGTGGATGGGGTTTGGACAGTGACGGGGACTGTGACTTGGATATCCCCCGACGGAGTGGAACAAAGACAGGAGTACATCGCCGATGATAAAGGATACAGGGTCGTTTCATCAACTTTGGAAAGCGATACGTTTCTACCACCATCATTAGCTGCTTTGAGTCCTGGTGCTGTAGGCTCACTTGCGGGATAGAATAAGCATCAAGTTAAAAGTTTGTTGCATTATTTTAAACGGTTTTTTGAGGAGAGCGATTTCAAAGTTTAAAAGTAGAATAATATAAATTAAAAATAATTGTTAATTCTCCGATTCAACTTTTTACTATGCAGTAGATCACATTAGACGACACCTTATTATTTTTTTAGCCAAAGTAATTAAATTATATTTTTAGTCTAACAATTTAAAATTTTAAAAAGCATTTTAGGATGAGGAGCATTTCCCTCCATCCCACCTTTCAGAAAAAAACATACCACACCACCCAAGACAATTTATTTAAAATGATAACTTTTAATAATACCTCAAATAAAAAAAAATTGAGTAACTGTTGCATTTATTTTACCCCTTCCATTTTTATTTTTTCACAACAGATTTCCCACCTTGTTGAGGAATGTACTTAGCTATGCAGCTCCTGCGTGACGAGTTTTTTTAATGAGATTTTATTAAAGGAGGTATAAAATCGCAGTCTCCAGCAAAACTAGCAAAAGGTTTGAAGGCAAAATTGTAAGAATTTGTTTGAGAGGCGATGCTTGACCTTTGAGGTTGTGAAGGTAGATCTAGTCAGCCCTATTACGCTGGAACAGCAACATTGCAACCCCAACTTCTAACATACTCAGTAATTTGTTACACTATTTTCAAATTTGTTGCTCCAGCCGTTTCCGAGAAAACGTGGCTGTGCTACCGTAATATTACGCCAGCACAGCCACCCCCGTAACTTTTGATCTAATTGTCTAACGAAATTCAGACTGGTACCATAATTTGTTGCTCTAGAATGACACCAATCACGAATTTGTCGCTCCAGCCGTTTCCGAGAAAACGTGGCTGTGCTAGCGTAATATTACGCCAGCACAGCCACCCCCGTAACTTTTGATCTAATTGTCTCACGAAATTCAGATTGGTGCCAGAATTTGTTGCTAATTTGTTGCTCTAGAATGACACCAATCACGAATTTGTCGCTCCAGCCGTTTCCGAGAAAACGTGGCTGCGCTACCGTAATATTACGCCAGCACAGCCACCCCCGTAACTTTTGATCTAATTGTCTCACGAAATTCAGATTGGTACCAGAATTTGTTGCTAATTTGTTGCTCTAGAATGACACCAATCACGAATTTGTCGTTCCAGCCGTTTCCGAGAAAACGTGGCTGTGCTACCGTAATATTACGCCAGCACAGCCACCCCCGTAACTTTTGATCTAATTGTCTCACGAAATTCAGATTGGTACCAGAATTTGTTGCTCTAGATTGAGCCCAATCACTATTATTTCAAAATAGGTCTAATGTACTAAATTTGGTGTGCTTATTCCAAAACTGTAATCGTTTTTTTTTTTTTTTTTTTTCTACCACGTACCTTTTTTACACAAATAGCAGTTATACCTTAAATGTTTTAATGTAGCTTTGTGTGTATAGAACTGAAAAGCAACCAGAATGCGAACCAATTGTGCTGATAACATTGTTGAATTTATGAATGTGCTTCATAACAACATAACAATGTAACAGACAAAAATAAATGCCTTATGGAAAGTGCAATCCATGTTAATGTAGCTTTAAAAAAAAAAAAATCCCTCACCTACGTATAAGTGATGAACAATTTGAAAATCTTACAACTGAAGGCTCTAGATGTTCGGATCCGGTTAGGCGAAATAAACTATTTAACGTTTTTTGTTTTTTTTATTTGTTTTTTTACGGATGAAACTCTTAAAAATCAAAATTACACAAAACTGAGAAATCAATTTCTACGTGCAAAAATACATCGAAAACGTTATTTTTTACAACCTCTCAATAATTTATATTGATGATTTAAAATTTTGAAACTGAAATAGAGATTTAAAATGTATTTTATTTCTCTTTACTTAAAGTTTTATTCAACTTTTTGTATTATTACCAAACGTGCGACTGATTTTCTAATAAATTAACCTTTTTATAATAATGTGAAAAATTATATGACATTTTTGAAAGTTAAAGTTTTTAAGCGCATTTAAAAAAATTTGTATTTGTAAAAAGTTGTTTTCTATTTTTTTAATAACTTTTAGTACAAATCTTTTTACCCTTATGACTGCTATGAAAACATTGACAAGGAAACTAAAAAAAGTCCGACTCGCAGGAACTGCGTCATCTTAGCCCGGTTCCGTTCTTACCCCTAGTGACATCCGTAAAGATTGGAATACAAACATTTATTTTTATATTTTAAGTAACAAACATCTAAACAGTGACATACCGGAGAACGGGAGATTATAAGAATCAGCCTTTACAGGAATCTGGCAATACCTAGTAGCTACACCTAAATACCTAAAAAAACCTAGACAGGATGTATCACCTAAATAATGATGGAATGACCTAGACAGACCTAATCTTTAAAATAGAAGATACAATTCTATGAACTAATTTCCTCCATAAGGGAAATTTTACTAGGAGTATCGCTTCCCCCAGAGCCCCATTTTAACGCGCTGAGGAAAACATAATAACAATTGTTGACGCTTTGGATATGAATGAAGCTGCTGCCATTTCTAAAGCTTCGATGCTCCTCCAGAACAACGAGATCCATGCTGCATTCGCATTCCTAAGAGCACATTTCTTAGATCTTCCTAATCTCATTGGAAAATTGGAATGGTCAACACTGGAGCTAAAAGATGCTATGAAATACTCCCCTATGACGTCTTGCGACATAAACGGGTGTATCTTTATCTTCTTCCGCTTTTAAGACGGTTCTCTAAGACAGGAAGAATTTCGCCGTGGAAAACCTAGGCACCTATATGGTAGTTTACTGTAACAAGGGGTAATACCTATTTTAGTTTTATATTTTCCCTTCTAAATTTTTACAAGATTTAATTATTTCATATTTAACTTAGTTAAATACCCTTCTATAGGCAGTGAAATTCTTCCTGATGTTCTTTAGAAGTTGGAACTCTTTAGCAGAGAAACTTAAAAATCTCCTTTAAATAATTGTTTTGTTTTATGTTCTTATTTACGTTTTTTATTAATGTATGTTTTATTGTATAATTTAATTTATTTTTCTTTCTTTTTTTTAAACATCGTTTTATTTATAAAATGTATTTTATTTAAATACATTTCATTCACTTTGTTTTTTTAAATAAATATTTTGTTGAATATTTGGCCTACTTATTCTTTTTTTTTAAATAATAACTTATATTTCATCATTTTTATTTGCTCATCTTTTTTTTTTTCGTTTCGAATGTTATTTATTGTTTATTTTTATGTCACTATATATACATATTTATTGATGAATTATAAATTAACCAAATTATTATTGATAATAATATAATAGGTTATTTATTAAAAAGGCCTATTTTTTGAACCTACCTATTGAAAACATTTTTATCAACTAAAAAACCTAAAATGCAATTTTAAATAAAAACCTAAAAAGACTTCTTATGCCTGTTGCAAAAACCTAATTGGGTGCTTATTTTATCCTAAAACTCCGGTCCCTAGTAATAATCTATGAATGACTTATAAATAAATAAAAATCACAGCCTTTATATTTATTTAATTAAAATATGAATAAGTGCTGCATAAATAATGTAAGAATTGTTAAAATTTGTTTACTGATTTTGCGGATGATCAAGTCGTTACTTCTCCAGATGTGGATTCTGTAGTTGGAGTAATAAATGTCGCTATCAGAATATTCAACGAAAGAGGTCTGGAGATTAACCCAATGATTCCTCGGCTATTATTATTATTATTGATAAGGGAAATTTAGTGAAGGGAAAGCTTTTTTTTCAACCGAAATTCGCGCGAAAAAAAAAGCGATGATTACATTTTGAGCTCATTTTCTTGCAGGTCAGACAATATCTGTAACCGTTTTTGAGAAAAGTGGAACAAATGATTCAGTAACTCATTTCTTTGGTGGGTACTTAGAATCATGGGATTTAATTTAAATATTTTCTACAACTTTGAAATTCACCTAAACAAAGATGTTTAAATTTCGGTTACATTTTGAGTTACGTATTCGAGAAAAATATTAAGGGATGTCCCGTAAATGTGTAATCAAATTTTGAGAATGGATAGTACACTTCAAAAGGAACAGGGAAGTTTATATAAAGTATGGTTCGAATCTCAGTAAGGGAGATATTATAATTTTTCTGTTTTCTTAAAGATTGCTTATTTTTTTACAAACAAAGCTACAGTAGGCTCCGTCCGAGTTGGTCGGACAGAAAAGCAAATGATACCCGGAGGTTTAGTTTCAAAGCCGGTAAGGGAATTCATACATTCAGGGATTTGCATACTTCAACTACCTATCTTCATATTAGGTATTTACATTACCTCATGTATAAAAGACCTGTGTATATATGGTATATATATATATATATATATATATATATATATATATATATATTATTTTTTAGAGTTCTTCGCTGGGGAGAATTAACGGTCGATTGGGTGCTATTTCGCATAAATCCCATTCTGCTTCGTCAGACAGTTGTACCATGCTTATATATATATATATATATATATATATATATCGACCGACGTCGATTGTTTTTTTTTTTTTTTTTTGGACAAATCTAAATATGATTCTAAAATCTACATTAAATTTCCGATTAGAAACACCCGTTCTTGTTGTTGTTGTGATTGTTCTCAATCCAGAGTAACAAATTATGGCACCAGTCAAAATTTCGTCGGACAATTAGATCAAAATTTACGGGGGTGGCTGTGCTGGCGTAATATTACGCTAGCACAGCCACGTTTTCACGGAAACGGCTGGAGCGACAAATTCGTGATTGGTGTCATTCTAGAGCAACAAATTAGCAATAAATTCTGGTACCAATCTGAATTTAGTCAGATAATTATATCAAAAGGTACGGGGGTGGCTGTGCTGGCGTAATATTACGCTAGCACAGCCACGTTTTCTCGGAAACGGCTGGAGCGACAAATTCGTGATTGGTGTCATTCTAAAGCAACAAATTAGCAACAAATTCTGGTACCAATCTAAATTTCGTGAGACAATTAGATCAAAAGTTACGGGGGTGGCTGTCCTGGCGTAATATTACGGTAGCACAGCCACGTTTTCTCGGAAACGGCTGGAGCGACAAATTCGTGATTGTTGTCATTCTAGAGCAACAAATTAGCAACAAATTCTGGTACCAATCTAAATTTCGTGAGACAATTAGATCATAAGTTACGGGGGTGGCTGTGCTGGCGTAATATTACGGTAGCACATCCACGTTTTCTCCGAAACGGCTGGAGCGACAAATTCGTGATTGGTGTCATTCTAGAGCAACAAATTAGCAACAAATTCTGGTACCAATCTAAATTTCGTGAGACAATTAGATCAAAAGTTACGGGGGTGGCTGTGCTGGCGTAATATTACGGTAGCACAGCCACGTTTTCTCGGAAACGGCTGGAGCGACAAATTCGTGATTGGTGTCATTCTAGAGCAACAAATTAGCAACAAATTCTGGTACCAATCTGAATTTGGTCAGACAATTAGATCAAAAGTTACGGGGGTGGCTGTGCAGGCGTAATATTACGGTAGCACAGCCACGTTTTCTCGGAAACGGCTGGAGCGACAAATTCGTGATTGGTGTCATTCTAGAGCAACAAATTCTGGTACCAATCTGAATTTCGTGAGACAATTAGATCAAAAGTTACGGGGGTGGCTGTGCTGGCGTAATATTACGCTAGCACAGCCACGTTTTCTCGGAAACGGCTGGAGCGACAAATTCGTGATTGGTGTCATTCTAGAGCAACAAATTCTGGTACCAATTTGAATTTCGTGAGACAATTAAATCAAAAGTTACGGGGGTGGCTGTGCTGGCGTAATATTACGCTAGCACAGCCACGTTTACACGGAAACGGCTGGAGCGACAAATTCGTAATTGGTGTCATTCTAGAGCAACAAATTAGCAATAAATTCTGGTACCAATCTGAATTTAGTCAGATAATTATATCAAAAGTTACGGGGGTGGCTGTGCTGGCGTAATATTACGCTAGCACAGCCACGTTTTCTCGGAAACGGCAGGAGCGAAAAATTCGTGATTGGTGTCATTCTAGAGCAACAAATTAGCAACAAATTCTGGTACCAATCTAAATTTCGTGAGACAATTAGATCAAAAGTTACGGGGGTGGCTGTGCTGGCGTAATATTACGGTAGCACAGCCACGTTTTCTCGGAAACGGCTGGAGCGACAAATTCGTGATTGGTGTCATTCTAGAGCAACAAATTAGCAACAAATTCTGGTACCAATCTGAATTTGGTCAGACAATTAGATCAAAAGTTACGGGGGTGGCTGTGCTGGCGTAATATTACGGTAGCACAGCCACGTTTTCTCGGAAACGGCTGGAGCGACAAATTCGTGATTGGTGTCATTCTAGAGCAACAAATTCTGGTACCAATCTGAATTTCGTGAGACAATTAGATCAAAAGTTACGGGGGTGGCTGTGCTGGCGTAATATTACGCTAGCACAGCCACGTTTTCTCGGAAACGGCTGGAGCGACAAATTCGTGATTGGTGTCATTCTAGAGCAACAAATTCTGGTACCAATTTGAATTTCGTGAGACAATTAAATCAAAAGTTACGGGGGTGGCTGTGCTGGCGTAATATTACGCTAGCACAGCCACGTTTACACGGAAACGGCTGGAGCGACAAATTCGTGATTGGTGTCATTCTAGAGCAACAAATTAGCAATAAATTCTGGTACCAATCTGAATTTAGTCAGATAATTATATCAAAAGTTACGGGGGTGGCTGTGCTGGCGTAATATTACGCTAGCACAGCCACGTTTTCTCGGAAACGGCAGGAGCGAAAAATTCGTGATTGGTGTCATTCTAGAGCAACAAATTAGCAACAAATTCTGGTACCAATCTAAATTTCGTGAGACAATTAGATCAAAAGTTACGGGGGTGGCTGCGCTGGCGTAATATTACGGTAGCACAGCCACGTTTTCTCGGAAACGGCTGGAGCGACAAATTCGTGATTGGTGTCATTCTAGAGCAACAAATTAGCAACAAATTCTGGTACCAATCTGAATTTGGTCAGACAATTAGATCAAAAGTTTCGGGGGTGGCTGTTCTGGCGTAATATTACGGTAGCACAGCCACGTTTTCTCGGAAACGGCTGGAGCGCCAAATTCGTGATTGGTGTCATTCTAGAGCAACAAATTCTGGTACCAATCTGAATTTTGTGAGACAATTAGATCAAAAGTTACGGGGGTGGCTGTGCTGGCGTAATATTACGGTAGTACAGCCACGTTTTCTCGGAAACGGCTGGAGCGACAAATTCGTGATTGGTGTCATTCTAGAGCAACAAATTAGCAACACATTCTGGTACCAGTCTGAATTTCGTGAGACAATTAGATCAAAAGTTACGGGGGTGGCTGTGCTGGCGTAATATTACGGTAGCACAGCCATGTTTTCTCAGAAACGGCTGGAGCGACAAATTCGTGATTGGTGTCATTCTAGAGCAACTAATTCTGGTACCAATCTGAATTTCGTGAGACAATTAAATCAAAAGTTACGGGGGTGGCTGTGCTGGCGTAATATTACGATAGCACAGCCACGTTTTCTCGGAAACGGCTGGAGCGACAAATTCGTGATTGGTGTCATTCTAGAGCAACGAATTCTGGTACCAATCTGAATTTCGTGAGACAATTAGATCAAAAGTTACGGGGGTGGCTGTGCTGACGTAATATTACGCTAGCACAGCCACGTTTTCTCGGAAACGGCTGGAGCGACAAATTCGTGATTGGTGTCATTCTAGAGCAACAAATTAGCAACAAATTCTGGTACCAATCTGAATTTGGTCAGACAATTAGATCAAAAGTTTCGGGGGTGGCTGTTCTGGCGTAATATTACGGTAGCACAGCCACGTTTTCTCGGAAACGGCTGGAGCGACAAATTCGTGATTGGTGTCATTCTAGAGCAACAAATTCTGGTACCAATCTGAATTTTGTGAGACAATTAGATCAAAAGTTACGGGGGTGGCTGTGCTGGCGTAATATTACGGTAGTACAGCCACGTTTTCTCGGAAACGGCTGGAGCGACAAATTCGTGATTGGTGTCATTCTAGAGCAACAAATTAGCAACACATTCTGGTACCAGTCTGAATTTCGTGAGACAATTAGATCAAAAGTTACGGGGGTGGCTGTGCTGGCGTAATATTACGGTAGAACAGCCATGTTTTCTCGGAAACGGCTGGAGCGACAAATTCGTGATTGGTGTCATTCTAGAGCAACTAATTCTGGTACCAATCTGAATTTCGTGAGACAATTAAATCAAAAGTTACGGGGGTGGCTGTGCTGGCGTAATATTACGATAGCACAGCCACGTTTTCTCGGAAACGGCTGGAGCGACAAATTCGTGATTGGTGTCATTCTAGAGCAACGAATTCTGGTACCAATCTGAATTTCGTGAGACAATTAGATCAAAAGTTACGGGGGTGGCTGTGCTGGCGTAATATTACGCTAGCACAGCCACGTTTTCTCGGAAACGGCTGGAACGACAAATTCGGGTTTGTGTCATTCTAGAGCAACAAATTAGCAACAAATTTTGGCACCAATCTGAATTTCGTGAGACAATTAGATCAAAAGTTACGGGGGTGGCTGTGCTGGCGTAATATTACGCTAGCACAGCCACGTTTTCTCGGAAACGGCTGGAGCGACAAATTCGTGATTGGTGTCATTCTAGAGCAACAAATTCTGGTACCAGTCTGAATTTCGTTAGACAATTAGATCAAAACTTTCGGGGGTGGCTGTGCTGGCCTAATATTACGGTAGCACAGCCACGTTTTCTCGGAAACGGCCGGAGCAACAAATTTGAAAATAGTGTAACAAATTAGCAACAAATTACTGAGGATGTTAGAAGTTGGGGTTGCAATGTTGCTGTTCCAGCGTAATAGAGCTGGTCCAGCCCAGGGTTAGGCCGTGTGGTATCTTAATAAAACTACATATTTTATAAGAAAATGCATTTTATTTTTACCGATGTTTTGACTTGAAATTCAAACCTTCATCAGGGCTGCAAAACAAGCAGGACAGATTTAATACCAATTTATATACAGAAGGATTGAAAGTAAAACGTTATAAACAGACAAAGATGTACGAAAAGTTGATTGATACACATTTAAAACTATAAATATTGGTAACATAAAAATATCTATTAAATGAAGAAATACAGAATGATATGTGGCTTTCCGAAGAGGAGAACTATGCCTCACGGATGTGCAATCATTTCTGAATCTGGTGGGACGTGGTACATTTTAGGAGAAGAGGGTACTGGGTTCGAAAATGACAGGGGTGTGGAGATAGGTGCCATAAAAGTGAGGTGATAATGGAAGGGAGGCAGGTATGAAAGGTTTTATTTCAGTGGTTGGATGTGTGTTCCAAGTGGGACGTTATTACTTTAATGGAAAATGTTGGAATTGGTAGAGAAATTTACTTCTTGGTCAATTTTATCATTAACTTAATTCTTTTCTGACAGATGAAGAATTGTTCTAAATCAGTCATAATGTAGTTTTATTACGTTTCCCCAATGTAAGAATTTCTATTATAT
Organism: Gonocerus acuteangulatus; assembly: GCA_946811695.1. Classification (NCBI taxonomy): domain Eukaryota; kingdom Metazoa; phylum Arthropoda; class Insecta; order Hemiptera; family Coreidae; genus Gonocerus; species Gonocerus acuteangulatus. The sequence goes on along the minus strand of OX328127.1, from coordinate 56,701,800 downwards.
ACTTTTTAAATCGCACTATTCGTAAGAATTATATGGTAATATTAAAGTAAAGGGTTGCTTGCTGGAAGCTGCCAACTAGCTCAAGAGATGTGAAAGTGATCCATTTTCGGAGAGAGAGAGAGAGAGGACTATGATTAATGTACTTGTAGCTCAAGAGGAAGTTATTAATGGATTTTCCTTTATTGAAGTACTTAAATGCAAAACACAGAAGTCGGTTATAGAGTGTAACAATAGTGTATCGTGTGAAATTCTGATTACCCATATGGCCGCAAAAATTCAGACATTTGTATCTGACATTAGTATAATCGTGACATTTTTACCCCTCACACACACTGTACGAATGGGAACGAGACTGGTTGAAGAGTAAATTGAAATTAAAAGAAATTAAGAACTCGACCAAAGTCTGAGAAAAAAAAAAAACAATTTTCTGGAAGAGACGAAATAATTTTATCCAGGCTTCAAATAGGACACACCCTGCTCACTTATTCTTACTTAATAGGCCGAAAAGAAAAAGCTGCTAGTAGAAAATGTAAAATAACTCTAACTGTTAAACTAATACTGACAGCGAGGTAACAATTTCTTACGGCAATAAATCAAGGTATTGATGGGATTCGGCTAATGAAAAACGTCAGATTTTCAGAAAAATCCATATTTAGAACGTTTCGGCATGTTCTTAGGCAGCCTTATTCAGTTAAAAAAACGCACAAATATGCCGAATTACCAAAAAGAGTAATTATAAAAAATAAAAACCATATATTAGATAGACACATAAACATAGCTTATAAATAGTTTTAATTCAATCTTTTTATTTCAAGTATTGTCTTTAAGTTAAAAAAAAAACATTTTATCCAGATATTAGTTTCGTTTTTTTTATTAACTATATTTTTTTTCGTTCTATAGGATTCCTCTCTTTATCTAATATTTTTTCTGAGTCCAAATTAAAAGTGTAATTTTTTTTTTTTTTTTTTTGGATCCACCAGAGGATTTTTATTATCAGTTTTGTCAAGTTTTTCTGCGTGTTGCCTGACTCACTTTTTTTAAATAAATAAAACAAATAAGGGTTTAATTATTGAAAGCAGTAATTTTTAATAAGCAACTATTAAAAAACATTGTATTGAAAATAGATAACAACTGTTCTAGTTTGCATTCCTTTTGTTGAATTGCTCAAATAAGGTAGCGAATTCGTGCAAGGCGAAAGGTGAAATTTCGATTGGCGTTTGGTTTCAGTTTTCGCGAAATATTAAGAATTTATGTTCATCGCTTTTCAAATTACGTCCGGGATAGGCATTATATAGACATTAAAATGACGCAGTTCCTGAGAGTCAAGGACTTTTATTTTTATAAGAAGATCCTTAACAGAGCTGGAAATAAGCTAAAACACATTTGAATAGATTGTCTTGTTGGGAAAATACTTATTGGTATTTACACTCAACATCCAATGCAGTAAGTATTTTTTATTTTGGGAGGAAAAATCGTTAGTTTCTTTTTAGGCAACAGTTTAGCTCACACAATATGCAATTATTCCAACAAATATGGTTCATATAGCTCTAAAATTTCGTTCACTTACTGAAAATTACTTTAATAGGGCAGAGAAAGCAATATTAGATTCATATATTCAATATTATATGTTAATTATTCAATTAGATGAGACGTGCGGAATGAATGAATGTGTCAATACAAATATTAGCCAGTTGCTAGATTATAGTCGAGGATTGACACCCAGGAAGTATGAGCACCGTAAGTACGCCAGATTATTAATACTTTTTAGAAGGCGAATAGAAGATATCGTTGGCCGAGTAGATTGACCTCGTTGGAAATAGGTTTAGGTTCGTAGTGCCAGTAGTAAAAGAATAGAATAAGTTATTGGTAGGTTTTGATCATTCGTAAAAAATATAAAATGAAATGTCAAAGAGAAGGAAGATATTTGGCGCCATAATCAGAAACTCACAGTATGCTAAGCGAAAAATTCTCCACCTCTCTCAAAATTCGCACAAGGAAAGACTATTATCAATATGTTTGTCTGTTTCTTATCTTGTTTCACTCATTTAACTGTTAAATGTAAGTTAAAAAAAAAAAAAATAAACAACCGATTAAAAATAGCATAAACAAACACACGTTCAAAAGAACAAAACAAACACTCTCGAAGTTTTAAGTATTTCTTCCTCCGATTGATATCGCCGCATCGCTGGTTACTGGTTGGAACCCTTTCTGTAGAGAATTGAGTAATGGTCGCGTTCCACTTACCACGATTTCCCACCTTTTTTCGAGGTATTTATGAAAATGTGAGGAGATCCCAAAACGTTTCATAATAAATGTTTATATATATATACATATTGTAATACTTCCTTAAATCCAAACACACCCAAAATTTAAATATCTCAGTTAAGATGAATCTAAAACGTTTCTGAATACCCAAACTGAACATTGCTTAGGAACACCAGTTGTATTAACGTTTCTCTATAAACGGTTACTTACATCACTTTCAAAATCGTTTCATTCGTTTTCCTACTTTAGAAAATCTATAATTAGTACACCAGCAAGCATATTAACGCGAAAACGGAAACACTACGATTTTAATCACGCGAATTTCACCCCAAACCCTATGGAACAATGAAACATTCCACATCGAAAAAATGTTTTGAATATACTTTAGTGGAGTTCACCCTTATGGAAAAAATATTCAAACGCACTTTCCTGAAAACTACCTTTTGTTTAGTTCGCACTTCGTATCCGCAACGCCGCAATTTCAGTCACCGACGGTTTGCACCGGCCTACGTAATTTTCAACCCCCTCTGAGCTTACTAGGCTAAGGCCCCTCCTCTGAACAATATTTCCACATCATTATGAGCCTCAGAAGAAATTGAAACGAACATCTTTCAAAAACTAAACTGTGAAAACAGTTCCTTGCCAACTAAAATTGAAATGGACTCGCAAGATTTGCGTCGTCATATATTGTTTCGTCTATATTCTTGTTTCACACATTCACAGCAGAACTTAATGGCATTCTTTTGGCCCTTTCAAATATTAGACTTACTAACAGACACTGCATTATTTTTACAGATTCTCTCAGCTCACTTCATTCCCTATCTGACATGTACAGGGTGTCCCAAAAATAATAGTCATCCGTTTGCCAGATGATTCTCCAATGTGAGATCGGAAGAAATAACCCCCATATTAACCCCCGCAAAATTGACCTTGAAATGTTATTCAAGGTCAATTTTTTTTTATTGCATATTTCGAATCTACGAGTCATGAGGATGAAAAAAGTCAACGGCACCATAGGTCAGAAATGACTCTTTATGGTCAAAATGACCATTAGCAGTGTATAAGTGGGCCATTCTATTCCAATAGCCATATGGTGGCTGATTTAGATTTTTTTTTTTTTTTTTTTTTTTTTTTTTTTTTTTTACATGTTCTATTAGCATTGCCTCACACAAACAAACCTCGTTTGAATTTATTTAAAAGCATCTTCTTGTATAAAAAATTACAAGTATATTTAAAAACGAGCCTCTCAGCGGCATTAATAAGAGGACTGTAAGTCATATTTTGCAATTGACAGAAATGCTTCCATGAGGTTATCCTCAAAGCTTATCAAGAGCTCTTTGTCATAAGCTTTCAATCAATCGCTGAAATTACTCATTAAGGATTTCACAGGTCCTGTATGAATTTAATGATCCAGCTAATCCCTCCCAGACTAGAGGATAGAATACTTGCCCTCGCCCCTGGGCAGATAAAAAAGTTTCTACCTAAAAAACACAAAAAAAAAACAAAAAAAAAAAAAACACTTTAAAGTTGTAAGATTATCATTCCAGCGCCCGTAGCAATCGGGCCTGTTCTGCAGCTTCAATATTTCGGACTTAATTCTTGAGGCAAGCTACTAACCTTGCTTTCAAATTCCTCCTCACTCCACTTAGGACCTGCCGAGAATTTCTCATAGTTCTTTCAAATGCCCATGTTATTCTCGTCCAATTTGCCAGCTGTGGACGATGACACTGGTTAACGAACTTTCGTCAGCCCACAATACCCGCTGGAGGAAGTGTGGAGGACGTTCCAACTTGTCCAGAACCCCCCCCCCCCCACCTGCAAAACAATGATCTCTCCTCCTGATCCCCGGGCCTCAACTCCTGAACTTGCTGTAATCTGAAGGGTTACGTTCTTCCCGAAGGATCCGGCGGACCGCCATCCTCGAGACTCCCGTAGCTTGGGGCAATCTTCTCAGCTCCATAGTAGGCCTGGATCAGGCGAGGGCAATTATTCTATCCTCTATTCTGGAAGGGACTGGATGGTTCATGGAATTCCTACTTTACCTGTGAAATCCCTAATGAGTAATTTCGGCGATTCAATGAAAGCTTAAAGCAAAGAGCTCTTTATAAGGTTCGAGAATAACCTCAAGAAGGCATTCCTGTCCATTGTAAAATGTGAGTTATGGTTCTTCAATGAATGGCGCTGTGAGGGCCGTTTTACAATACACTCATAATTTTTTATACTGGAAGATGCTTTTTAAAAAATTCAAAGGAGGTATTTTTGCATAAGGCGATGTTACTAGAAACTTTAAAAAAAGAAATGAGCAAAATCGGCCACCATGGGTCGATTGGAATGGAATGGCCCACGTATACGCTGTTAATGGTCGTTTTGACCCTAAGGAGTCATTTCTGACCTTTGGTGCCGTTGACTTTTTTCATCCTCATGACTCGTAGATTCGAAATATGCAATAAAAAAATTTGACCTTGAATAACATTTCAAGGTCAATTTTGCGGGGGTTAATATGGGGGTTATTTTTTCCGATCTCACATTGGAGAATCATCTGGCAAACGGATGACCATTATTTTTGGAACACCCTGTACAGTACACATCCATTGATTACACAAATACTATCACAACTTTACGACCTACAGGACAGAAACATTCATGTAACTTTTGTATGGATACCTGGACATGACAACATACCAATAAGTACGGACGTAGACAATGAAGCAAAATTAGCTACAAGACGAACAACTGAAGACATTAATCAGCTGACTAGACATGACATAAACAATTTAATAAAAATACACATAATGAACAAGTGGCAAACTGACTGGACATACACACAAGACTACAAGTTACGAGAGATTAAGCCGACAATAGGAGCCTGGAGTTCAATTCTGAACTCGAGGCGTGAAGAAGTCGTGCTTACTAGACTACGTATTGGACATTCACACTTGACACATTCATATTTCATGACAAGACAGGACTAACCGATTTGTACACTTTGCAACGTTCCTTTAACAATCAAACACATACTTACAGACTGCAGGGAAAGACAAGACATTGACTTACCTACAGACTTACACGAATTGCTTAAACAGGACTAACCGATTTGTACACTTTGCAACGTTCCTTTAACAATCAAACACATACTTACAGACTGCAGGGAAAGACAAGACATTGACTTACCTACAGACTTACACGAATTCCTTAAACAGGACAGTACACACATTGATGATATTCTAAAATATTTAAAAAATAAAAATAAGTTCCAACGTTTTTAGAAATCCTCCCTATAAATTATTTATTTTTTATTTATTTATAATTTTTTTTATAATTTATTTACCTTTATAATTATTATTTTATTTTGTTTTCTCAAACAATGATAAATCTTTTCAGCTACTATAGTATCTTTTTGTATTTTCTTTTTTTCATTTAGCTTTGTTCGCACATTGAATTTAAGAGTAAATAGCCTTTGTCGTGTACTCTCAATAAATAAATAAATATTCTTGTTTTAGATGTATTTGGAAAAGTTTCATATCCCACATACACGAAAAAATACCAAATTGAACTGCGTCATCCTAGCGTGCTTCCATATAATGCTCATCCCTAGTGTGATTCAGAAAGCTGAGAATAGATATTCTTAACATGTTTTCTTTTAATAAAGCAAAACAAAATCTTCCGATACGTCAAGCACAGTTTTATGTGACTGAGGTGGCCCTTTTGGCATTTTTACCAGTAAGATAATTGTAGGAAATGCATTTTGCTTTCGAATGGTCACTTTTTACTTGCCACCATTTCAACATTCCAAAACTGTTCATGCTTATACATTTTTTTGTTATACTTCGTTTTGTCCAAACGTAACCAAAATGTATGTGTATTAGTCTCTATGTACCTATACCAAACTATTTTTTATGGCAATTCAACCACTATTGCGTCAGCGGGGGCTCAGCAGTTAAAAATATGTGAAAACGTTTGTTACTAAATTCGTGAAAACCCATGAGAAAAAGTTTAGTTTTTCCACTTCTTTTACAAAATGGTCAAACGTCCGTCCTGCTCGAAAGTGGTTTCATTCGGTTCGACGTGTCATAATCTATATAAAAATTGTACCTCAATAAGCACTTAACTTTTTCTGATTGACGTACTAGGGCAATTTGTTTCACGGTGCTTCGATATCCATGGTGCAGCAGGGAATGTCTTTAACTGGCCCTGCACTGGAAAAATTCTACTTGCTGCAAGCGGGACTCGAACCCGCATCTCCGCATGAGAATCCCAGGTGTTATCCGTTGGAACACGTGGAGACCTATTAAGATACCATCTTAGCTTTTGAAATCATACAAGCTATAAGGATTATATGAAAACATAACAAGATGCATGCCTTTGAGTCAATCTTTTTTCGTGGACCATGATATATTTATCAACAGCATTTTCGGATTGCATCATAGGTTGGATGTCAAATAAGGATTTTCCTCCTTAGACGGAGGGATGAAACTCGGTCTGAAATGTGGTAGGTTTAATGGTGGTGACCAGTAAACAAATGGTGGAATATCTCATGAGCGGGGAAAAATCCTTGTTTCCGCCTCCCTTCGAATATAAAATTGAAAAGACTCTAGAGAAAATCCCTTCTTTGAAAGTTTTATAACAAATTTTCACAGAAACGATGAGCTTCAGAAATCGTGTCGGTTCTTCTGGAAACCAAAACACTTGAATTCAGTAATTCGGACCAATAGTGAACCACTGAATGATGAATGTTTAATACTTTTGGGGGAGCATCAATATTATTCTTATATATACATTTTTTATATTTATCTGACAATTCCTTTACAGATGACAGATTTAGAGGAATCATTTTGGCAGGAATATTCGAATAAAAATCAGCCCAAAAAGACGTTCAATGAATCTAATAACGAGTTTATAGTGAAGTCTCCCTTTCCTGACATTCATATTCCAAAAAAGACCTTCACGCAGTTGATATGGGAACGACATGAAAACTGGAAACATCACAAAGCATTAGTAAGTACTTTTTAGTTTTATTTTCTTTTCGGTTTTAATGTGGACCATTTTTTTAAGACGGTAGAAGACATTATGTATCAGGTAGAATGTAAACTTTGGATACATGGTGTTAATAAATTCATTGGATAAATTCATCAAATAAATTAGAAATCAATAAAAAAAGTTTATAATAATTCAGGTTGTATCGAAGAAGAAGTAAGCCTTCAGAAAATAAAAACAACTCCCACAATATAGGGTATATGAATCATGGGCGTATATAGAAAATAATTTCGGAGGGGGCTGGGAAAATTTCGGGGGGGGGTGTATGGAATACTAACAATTTAGATCTTGGAAGAGTTTTAGCCAACTTAAACGCTATTACACCCAAAATAGAATATGTTTTATGAACTAAATGATCTTATTTAATTTATTTTTAAGGGTTTTATAAATTTTTTACCGATGAAATCAACATTTCGGGGGGGGGGCTGCAGCCCCCTCAGCCCCCCCCTTATATATGCCCATGATATGAATATGTTATGAGAAAATAAAAACACTATTAAAAGTAATCATCTTTACTACTGTTTCACGAAATGAAACTTTTGTTCGATTATGTCTTGTTTTATATGGAACTCATGTTGCAAATTCCATAATTTACAATTAATTATCCAATTCCTATTGAATAAATTATATTATTGACCGTTTCGTCAAATAACGGATAAAACAAATAGATTACGAATTTCACTACACACACACACACACACACACACACACACACACACACACACACACACACACACACACACACACACACACACACACACACACACAAACACACACACATATATATATATATATATATATATATATATATATATATATATACATATATATGTAGACTCTCCCTTATCCGCCGCTCCATCGGTCTCCGAGAGGAATGAGTGACGGATCTCGGAACTTCCCGGAGCTAGACCGGCTCGAGGGTTTCTAGAAAACCTTCCCTTCCAAGGGCTAGCCAAACATTTGTTTCGTGGTATTTCATTGAATGGAAGTCAAAGAAGGCATATATATTTTTCTTTTTAGAGGCAGGAACTTTCAACTAAGAGAATAAATGTTTCTACTAACAAAGGGAGTATACAGCGATGGGGTCACCGATTTGGACCAATTTTGGTCTAAATCGGTAAGACACTTGCGGCTGCGGAACTCCGGATATACACCAGCAAGGATTTACATATTTTTAATTTATTTTATAATTCAATACCTAAATTTTACTTAAATATGCAATACTAAAAACGGTAAATATTACTATATCCTCAAACAATAACGTTCCGATGACCTATATATAAATGAATAATAAACTTATATGACAACATTTGATAAAGTAATTATTTATCAATTATTGATAAATAATAACTTTATCAAATGTATATAAATTAATCAATAATTATATAATATATAAGATTTTTATTCTTGTAGGTGACCCAAAATATCTAAATTCTTTTAGCACTTTCCTCCGAAGGAAAGTAGCTATTGAGGTTGGACTCATGACGGAATTTTTGAAAAATTTCTTCAAATCTTTATCGATCCTACCTAGTAGACACTGAAAATGACCCCCGTTAAAATTTATATATATATATATATATGTGTGTGTGTGTGTGTGTGTGTGTGTGTGTGTGTGTGTGTGTGTGTGTGTGTGTGTGTGTCTGTTAACACGATAGCGGCCAGAGTTTTTGTTTTTTCGTCACGAAACTTGGTATATAGCATTCAATTAGCAAACGATTGAACGAGTTCGTTAACCAGCAAAGTCGGTCCACCGGAAGGGGGGGGGGGGGGTTTACCCCGAACCCAAAACACTAATTTGACCATGTCAGCCGTAATATTTGTTATATTTCAACGAAACTTGGTATTCGTAGTGGTAATATAGAGAGAAAAGTGAGATATAAAAATGAACTAAATCGGTTCATTAGGAGGGGGGGTTTACTCCGGATCCACAATACCAATTCGCCACTACCAGCCGTGATTTTTCGTACATTTCGACGAAACTCGGTATTCATAGTGGTAATCCACAGGTAAATATGTGCTGTAAAAATAAACTAAATCGGTTCATTAGGAGGGGGGGTTTACTCCGGACCCACTATACCAATTCGCCACTACCAGCCGTGAGTTTTGGTATACTTCGACGAAACTCGGTATTCGTAGTGGTAATCTACAGGTAAATATGTGTTGTAAAAATAAACTAAATCGGTTCATTAGAAGGGGGGGTTTACTCCAGACCCAAATTCCTAATATACTCATACCGGTCGTAATTTCTACTGTATTGTAACGAAACGCGGTATACGTCGTGGGTAACTCATGAGAAAGAAGTGTTGTAAAAATGAGCTGAATCGGTCAATCGGAAAGCGGGGGTTTACTTTGTAATATATTTCAATAGAAAAGCCCGCCAGCCGAAGGTTCACAAAGCCGCCGCAAGGAGCTCTTTCTACCACTAGAGGGACTGTATGCTGTTCCTGCGTTAGATCAAAATACGATAATATGAGGTTTTTTGTATTTTTTACGTAGTGTAGTAGGTAACATGTGTAAACATAACTCTGGAAGCAAATTAATAATTGATCAGTTACTCATTACAAATTTAAAAGAGAACTATTCATGTTTTTATTTTATTTATACAGGGTATTTTTAGCAAATTGTTCTGGAAAGCAGTCTACACTACCCAAATTCTGAGGAAAGTGCTTAGTTATGCAGCTCCTGCGTGACGGACTTTTTTATCTTAGGAGGCATGGGGTCGTTAAAACAGTCTTCCTGTTTTCATACTACTTTATTTAATAGGCCCGACATGTTTCGTGCATATTTTCGCACCTCTTCGGGCCACTTCTTGCTAGGAAGTCCTCTCGTTACGATGTACTCGCTCTGGAGTCTGGCTTAATACCAGTATTGAATAAAGTAGTATGAAGACAGGAAGACTGCTTTAACGACCCCATGCCTCCTAAGATCAAAAAGAATAATATATAATAAAATATAATATATAAGTTGACAAATAATAATGCAAAAAATAAATAAATGTATATACATATATTTGATTTTATTTCTTCCCACTCTACTGGGTCGGTTCCTTCTTATATGATGGCTCTTGTAGTAACACGAAGAACTAGAAAAGCGTAACGAACAAAGTTGTAATTAACTTGTTCTTGGATATCTTAAACTCTTTATCCAGTATCAAACGTATTTTTTTAGTAGATTATCTTAGGATTAGTTCGTTTTTATTTTATCTAGCATATTTTCAATAAAAAAATCAACAAACATTAACAACAACTTGACTTGCTGATCCCCTGAGAACGAGGTTAGACTTCTAAAGCATTGCATCAAAATGCCAATGGGTCAAGAGGATTTGCATCTAGAATTAAAGAGGACGCTGAAGGTGCCCTTTGATAAATGTTTAACACATTATAAATAGTTATACTGGGGCATTTGGTTATTCAAATATCCCCATCAAAATATTCTTTCCTTTGTTCAGATTGATATATTTGAATTATGTATTGTCTATTTATTTTTTCTGATATACCGTAATGATTGAAGGGTATGTCATGTTGTGAAGCAACTCAATTTGGTTGGGCCACTAAACCTATATATTCAAATTAAAAGTTTTCTCTCTATCTAATAGTTAAGACTAGCATATTTTCATTTGCTTGTCAAGAGTTGGGTTGTCTTGGTAGATTATTAAGCTATGAAAAAGTATTAAATTATCATGTTCAATTCACCGGCGTATATTCGGAAGGGAGCTGGGAACATTCTAACCATCTAGATCTTGGAATAGTTGGCCAATTAAAATGCTATTAAACACAAAAAAAAAAAAAAAAATCGTTCATTTTCAGGTCTTCTGCTCAAATTCAGGAACATAAATATGCTACAGGTCCCCCGAAAAACCTATGTAATGTACTGTATAACATACAGTCTTCTTTTTCGTACATGGCCTTCCGCGCATGCGCGAACGCCAGCGGACACTTTTTTGTAACGATTTTTTAAAAGTTTTTTTCAGTTTAGTCATCGCTAAAGCACATTTATGCTAAAACATATTTTTTCTGAACTAAGTGCTCTTATTTAATTTATTTTTAAGGTTTTTTTGACACATTTTTACCGATTAAGTCAAAATTTCAGGGGGGGAGGGCTACAACCTCCTCAGCCCCCCTTACATATACCCAAGGTTCAATCATCATAATAGAAATGATTTTTTTTTTTTTTTTTTTTTATCAATTTTTCTTCCTAAATCTTACTGATGTCCAAGACTGAATAGTCATTAGAGAAAATGTTATATTTTTAAGGAATGCGGAGTGACTGGAGAACAGTATACATATGCGGAATTATTGGTGAAGTCCAAAAACATTGGAAAAGGCTTACTAAACGAGGGCTTAAGACCGGGAGATGTATTGGCAATCCTACTTCCAAACATGCCAGAATATGTAGCAGCGATTTTAGGAGCAGCAAATGTTGGACTTACAATATGTTCAATCAATCCTCTATATACACCTGGTAAATCTCCACTATATCATTTATTTCTTGAAAATATCAAATCAATATCTCACTAGCTAATAAGATAGATCTAATGTTAAGAAATTTGCACAATAGAAACAGTGGAAATATTTAATGAGAACATAGACACTAAACATGTGAGTTAGTGAAGGAGACATTGAGAGCTAGTGACTTACACAATGGAGGCCTGATCAAGTGTGTTGCAATAAATAATTTAGAGGCAATTAAAAACAGTTATAAAGTTATATTCTATTGAAAACACACTGATTAACAGAATACTTTGTTACATATATTCAATAAACCTTAACATAAAGAGTACATCTACACAAAAACATTTTAGGAGGCCCAGTGGCCGTGAGTGTTAAGCCGTGAGCAATTAACACTCTCGGCCAAAGGTCGTGGGTTCGATTCCCTCTTTGGGATGGTGGCTTTTCTTTAGAAAAAAAAAGGCATCAGCCCTTTCCTGGCTGGGAAAGGGTGGTAACCTATAGAGAACCCGTCCCAAAATTCTCAGTTAATAATAATGGACATTAAAATTTAAATAAATAAAACATTTTTATTATCCATTATATTATGTTGTTTCATTGTATCGTGTTGTAGTATAAAACCGTAAATAATATATAAAACAAATCTGTAAATTGTTTCATTGAATTAATATACAATAATTTTGTATGTTTTAACAAATTAATTTACTATTACTATATAAACACAAATTTTTAGATGAAATTTCTTACCACCTACAACACTCAGGTGCTAGAGGAGTATTAACGTTCCCAGAAAAATTGCAAGACATTCTTAATGTTGTTGACAAACTATATACTACAGGCATTATATTAAAGAACTTTATAATAGTGTGTACTAAAAGTATCAAGGGACAGGAAATATCACTACCAACTGGTATAATATTGCTTGATGAAATAACAAAGAAAGGAAACAGAATTCAAGATGAAATAATAAGGAATGATTCAGACCATTTCAATAAATTAGCTTTTATAGCAAATTCCAGTGGAACCACAGGCTTGCCTAAAGGAGTTTCTTTGACTCATAAGAATGTTACAGCTTCAATACTTCAGATGTCAAGCCAGCCAATGTCTGTCTTTCAAGAAACTACTGGTAAGTTATCATTTTTACTTACTGTTCCAATAAACAATTAAAACTTGCTGTTAATTATCTACTAGTTGATGCGCCTTATTAAAATAAAAAAATCGCTAACTAGACATATTATTTTAACGAAAAAAAAAAAAAAAAAAAAAAAAAAAAGGTGAAAATATAAATAAGGAACTAAATAGATACCAAATTGTTAGAAACATAAGAAAAAAATTGATGATTGATTAGACAATCAGATATGCAAAAGCTCATTTATTAAACAAAAATATTAAAATCCCAGTCATCGCTACAGGTTTTTGGAGTGCCTTATTCTGGAATCGTTCCGGGCTCAGGCCTTTCTGTGTATTTTTCCAATTTCTTCACCACATGTGCGTCATGGTAAAAAACATGTTTCTGAAGGAAATTATCCAGAATTTCCAATGGATAAGTTATTTTTCCATATTAACAAAACAAATGAAATCATAAAATGGGGGGGAAAATACAATATTTTGGGTGATTTGGGGTTTCGCCCTCCCGCAGTCAACGTGTTAATAGATAGTCTTATAGTACTATGCATTCAGATTTCAATATGTTGAGGCATGCCAGTGAGATTAGTCTTAAGCCTTGCCCAAGTAAATAATCACTTTTAGCGCGGTTCCTCCCTCCCCCATAGGGAGGAACCCCGCTTATAAGGTTGATCTCATGACGCAATCCAGAAGTGCCGTCTAGAAAATTTTGCGTTTCAGAACCCCTAGAGACCGTAAATAACGGTGGTTCAAATTTGTGTATATATATATATATATATATATATATATATTTGTCTGTTCGCTCTGTAGCTCCCAGACGAATGGTCCGATTTTGATGAAATTTGGTACAGAAATCTTTGGTCTAATTTGAAAGGTCGAGTTCGTTAACCAGCAAAATCCGCCTACTGGAAGATGGCGTTTGGGGCGAAATTCGCGCAAAAAAAATCGTAACGCTTACGTTTTTTAGTTCATAAGCTTGTAAGCACTCGTTTTATAGGCTTCTTGGGCTGGAAAAACGAATGAAGCCATTTTCAAGGCGATAGCTTTAACCGTTTTCGAGAAAATTGGAAAAATAGTCTTTGAATACCGTTTCGGTTTGGGTACTTATAATCATGGGATTCAGTTGAAACATTTTCTGCATGTTCTACTTTCATTAAAACTAATATGTTGAAATTTGTGTTACGTTTGGAGTTAAGGAAGGGTTAGGATAAAATATTTTATTAACAGACTTAAAAAGTTTTGGTAACTTTGTATACTTTCCTTAATTTTTTTTTTTTTTTTTTTTTTTTACGGCGCATCAACATCTAGGTCATTAGCGCCGGCATCCAGGGTGTAGCGAGGAATTTTACCAGCGAGCCGTGGGATGATGAAATTCCTGCCGGAGGTTGGGAATCGAACCCACCATCTCTCGCTTATGAATCCAAGGTTCTAGCCATTAGACCACGGGAGACCCCACTTTCCTTAATATCTCGTAAAAGGTTGAGAATCTTGATAAACGGAAGAATACCATTAGAAAGCTTACTAAATGCTCTACAAAAAAGTCCGACTCGCAGGAACTGCGTCATCTTAGCGTGGTTACGTACATCTGGAAGAAATGGAATAGATTAGCATCACAAATCTGGAAACTGACTGTAGCCATCTTACACAGAAGCGGATAATTCTTAATCTGTATAAGTCAATACAATTATGTACTGAAAATTTTCTTTGTCTACTGCTGAGAAGGCTCTATTCTAAAGGACCAAAAATTCGTTGTCATTTTAAGAATCTTGTTTAACTAGCAAATTCGTCTTACTGTTGTAATCAACTGTAAATATGTGCTTCGTGGCGAATAAAATTTCATTCTGTCGTGGGTTAAATCTTTCTATAAAATAAGAAATAACGATAACTTCAGTTGGAGGCTATGAGGAAGGTTATATAGACAGCAGAATTCAAAACAAAATACGTCATCATGATGAGCCACTACCATCATGATTACCACAGCCACTCCAAACTTATTATTACCAAAACCTTTCACCACTTCTCAGCTTATTATACTAATTTTACTGATAAATGCAATTTAAAACAAGAAACAACCAACTACAAAGTGAGATAAACAAAGAGAAAAACCGTTTCAATAGACTTTTTTAACACTTTTTAAGCTTTAAGCGCTTATATCTCTGATTGACGTTGCCCCATCGAATATTGCTTCAGAACATTTTAGCGCGGTTCCTCCCTCCCCCATAGGGAGGAACCCCGCTTATAAGGTTGATACAATGAAACAATCCGGACGTGCCGACAAGAAAATTTCGCGTTTCAGAACCCCTAGAGACCGAAAATAACGGTGGTTCAAATTTGTATATATATATATGTATATATTTATTTATATATATATATATATATATATATATATATATATATATATATATATATATATATATATATTTGTCTGTTCGCTCATTTCTGGCTTCCCTGATGGTCCGATTTTGATGAAATTTGGTACAAAAATCCGTCGTCCAATTTGAAAGGTCAAGTTCGTTAACTCGTTTTGTAGGCTTCTTGGCCTAGGAAAACGAATGAAACCGTTTTTAAGGCGATAGCTTTAACCGTTTTCGAGAAAATTGGGAACATAGTTGCTGAATAACGTTTTTGGTTTTGGTACATAAAATCATGGGATTCAGTTGAAACATTTTTTGCATGTTAAAATTTTATCAAAACTAATATCTTAAACTTTGTGTTACGTTTGGAGTTAAGGAAGGGTTAGAATAAAATATTTTATGAACAGACATGAAAAGTTTTGGGAACTTCGTATATTTTCATTAATATCTCGAACACGGTTGGGAAATTTTCATAAGTGGATAGAAACTATTTGAAAGCTTTCTAAATTCTCTACAGAAAAGATTCTGAAAGAAGTTTTGATTAGGTGATGTCAGTCGAAGAAATAAGTGCTTAAAACTTCAAATACGTCTGTTTAGTTCTTATGAACGGGTGTTTGTCGTTCTTTTTGTAATTTTTGTCTCTTTCCCTTAGTTTTTTATTGATTTTTATTTTTGTAATTTCTTATGTTAAGAAAATGTATTGTTTGTAAAACAGGATAGGTAAAATGAGACCAATTTTCTATTGCTAGAAATAATGAAAAGTTTTGGGAACTTCGTATAATTTCTTAATATCTCGAAAACGGTTGAAAATCTTGGGAAGCGAAAGGTTACCATTCGAAAGCTTACTAAATGCTCTACAAAAAATGTTCTGACGAATGTTTTTATTAGGCGATGTCAATCGGAGAAATAAGTGCTTAAACCATTAAAGTAATTGATTTCGTTTATTCGAACGGTTTTTTTGTCTGTTTTATTCCTTGTTATTTCTTAATTGCTTATAGTTGGATAATGTATTTTACAATAAAACTAGGTAAGTAAAATAACAAAACAATTTATTGTTAGAAATATAGATTTCCTAGATTCCAAGACCTTGTAACTAGCGGGACCCTTTCAAGTGTTGACCGACCCTTCCAGGTAAGATCGTAAATCAAGACCTTTCAAGACTGGTGGAACCAAAATAATAACTGCTTCTATTTTAATCTTAAGGCGATTCGCCAAAGTTGCGAAGCCTTATCAATAAATAAATATTTTAATCTTTCCAAATTAGACTAGGGATAAGAAAGGAACCGCGCTAAGATGATGCAGTTCCTGCGAGTCGGACTTTTTTTGTAGAGAATTTAGTAAGCATTCGAATGGTCACATTCCACTTACCACGATTTCCCAACCGTTATCGAGATATTTACGAAAAATGTATAAAGATCCGAAAACTTTTCATGTCTATTAATAAAAAAAATGTTTTCGCATACTTCCTTAACTCCAAATATAACCAACATTTAAATATATCGGGTGGAATTAATTTCCAAGATGTAGAACAAATTTCAACTGAATCCCGCGATTCTAAAAAAATAATGACTTATAAAAACATTGATTCCACTTTTCTCAGGAACGGTTAGAGATATCGCCTTGAAAATGGTTTCATTCTTTTCCTATGTTAAGAAACATATAAAACAAGTACATGCAAGCATATAAACTCAAAAACG
This sequence comes from Gonocerus acuteangulatus, assembly GCA_946811695.1. Classification (NCBI taxonomy): domain Eukaryota; kingdom Metazoa; phylum Arthropoda; class Insecta; order Hemiptera; family Coreidae; genus Gonocerus; species Gonocerus acuteangulatus. The sequence goes on along the minus strand of OX328127.1, from coordinate 56,684,877 downwards.
TAAGCGTTACGAATTTTTTTGCACGAATTTCGCCATAAACACTTCCAGTAGGCGGATTCTGGTGGCTAACGAACTTGACCTTTCAAATCAGACGACAGATGTTTGTACCAATTTTCATCAAAATCGGACTATTTTTGAGCTTGCTAGAGCGCGAACAGACAAGCATATATATATATATATATATATATATATATATATATATATATATATATATACAAATTTTAGCCACCTATATTTTCGTGATCTATAGGGTCTGAAACGAGAAAGTTTCTAGTCGGCACATCCGGATTGCGTCATGAGGTCAACCTCATAAGCGGGTTCTCCCTATGGAGATAGAGAGTAACCGCGCTAAAAGGTTGTGATGAAAGTTTTGATTAGACGATGTCAATCGGATAAATAAGTGCTTAAAACTTTAAAGTAATTGATTTTGCTTATTCGAAATGTTCTTTTTGTCTGTTTTTATTCCTTGTTATTTTTTAACTGCTTATAGTTGGATAATGTATTTGATAATAAATCAGGTTAGGAAAAATAAGAAAAACAATTTAATCTTAGAGATATGGATTTCCAAGATGTAGCTTTTCAACTGCCTAGCGGAGTCCTTCCTAGGGCGGGGATCCATCCAGGTAAGATCGTAAATAAGACCTTTCTTGAAAGTAAAGATGGAACTGTCAACTTTGGTCCTCCTCTGCCTCCCGGCACTTTCATTGCTGACGAAGGCTACCAATGAGTAGCCGAAACGTCCTAAATATATCATGATGATTAGATAGTTAGCTGTCGAGGTGATAAGTAAAGATGGAATGGTTGGGATTCGGCTAAATAAACCTCAATATGATTTTGTTTTAAAAAATCTATATTTCGGACGTTTCGGCTACTCATTGGTAGCCTTCGTCAGCTAAAATGACAAAAAAAGAAATTAATACAGAAACAAAAAAAAAAGTTTATAATTGTGATAGGTAACAGAACTATAAACACAATTAACTTATAAAAGAACATATCGTCTTAAATTCTTAGAATGAGTAGAATGAAAAAATAAATAGGTACAATAATTGATTTTAATAGTAATTAGTAACATTAATTGATTTTACAAATAAATAAGAAACTACATACCAATGACAAATATAGTAGCTGGATAACAAATATACTAGCCAATGACAAATATACTAGCTACTATATATTACAAAGAAATAAGAAACTACATACCAATGACAAATATAGTAGCTAGTATTTAGCCGAATCCCAACAATTCCATCTTTACTTGTCCTAAATATAGATTTTTTAACAAAAATCGTATTGAGGTTTCTTTAGCCGAATCCCAACCATTCCATCTTTACTTATCACCTCGACGGCTAACTATCTAATCTTCATGCTTTCTAGAAATGTGGACCCAAAATAATAACAGCTTCTATTTTAATCATTTTAAATGAGTCTAGAGATAAGAACGGAACCGCGCTAAGATGATGCAGTTCCTGCGAGTCGGATTTTTTAATCAAAAAAAGGTTTTTCATAGCTGTATAATATTGTTTTCTTCTTTATAGGTACTCATCAAGATATAATACCCATGGTCTTACCACTTTCCCATAATTTTGCATTAGAAATAATATTAGATGCGCTCTATCACGGTTCAAAAATAATAACATTTCCAAAATTTGAAGAAAAACATTTTTTACCTGCATTAAAGACACAAAAGGTAATATAATTCATTTCATACTTGTGTATAAATATTTCATTTTTAAGCTTTATGGTTACCTATAATATTATCAATGAAACTAACTTAGCTTTTGAAATAGAAGGAAAAAACAGTTTATTTATTTATTTTTTTAAAGATTAAGGTAATTATGATAAGAAATAGCTTCAAGAAAATTATTAGTCAGACTGTAAGCAGAGCCAAATGGCAAAAGTAAATTGTGTGTAATATCATCCGACTTAAGGAAGTCTGATATTATCATTTAAAAAATGATTACATTTTCTGTAAAAAAAGAGAAAAAAGTTGAGTGAAAATTTCAATAGAAAAATTACAGCGATTCGATTAAGCCTACTTTTTTGATAGGTCGATTTCATTTCTTTGTGCATTTTGTTTCTCTCCTTCCAGGAGAAAATCAACATCCGGGGGATACCCAAGAATCCTACCCCCAAATGTCCATCATTAATGTATTCAACACCAGTTGTCGGAGAGCTGGTAACGCACGTTTCTTGAAGTTTTGTATGCACCTTGAAATTTTGCTATAGAGTATCTCTTAGGTAGATAAGAAGGTAAATATGTGTTGGCTAGACTTACCGTGGAACACCAGGTACTGCACATAGGGTAAAGATGCAAAAAAATATTGCCCAAAAATAGTTTTATTCAAAGCCAATTTTACAATGAATAATAAATAAGGCAGACACTTTTAAGGGAGATAACATGTAAAAAAAAAAAAAAAAAACAAGTTGTTTTTTTTTCTAATATTAAATGAGTGTTTTTTTCACATACCTACCTTCTTATCTACCCAAGGGATGCACTTTAGCAAAATTTCAAGGTGCATACAACACTTCATGAAACGTGCATTACCAGCTCTTGGACAACGCACCAAAAGGAGAGGGAGGGGGTCCGTATTCAAAAGAAGAGGGAGTTCTTTCAAGTCAAACGTAAATTAATTTTTCCTTCCAAACCTTCTGAGTTCATTATTTTCTTTTTTATAACTCCAATATGTATTACTATGGTGTGTAGCTATCCTTAGTGCTAATGTATTTTTAGTTGTTTTGCAACTGACACAAATTTAATTTTTTTGTTAATGAGCTAAATCCCATAAGTAAATGCCCTGCATGCTACCTACCTCTTTATAAAAAGCGAATAAATCATGAAACTTTAGAAATTATCCACATAATGTTTTCCTAGGCAACACTACTATTTGTTGTACCACCGATGATTCTGTTTCTTGGCTCAAAAAATGAAATAACAAAAGATCATTTGGAGCATTTAAGATGCATTGTGACAGCAGCAGCACCCATTGGCGATGAAGACATTATGAGGTGTTTACGAAAAGCACCTCCTGAAACAAATTTTGTACAAGGTTAAAAAAATTGGTTATTCTTAGTTTCAAATATTCATTAATATATATATATATATATATATATATATATATATATATATATATATATATATACATATATTAATAAAAATAAATTTGTGCAGGCTACGGACTAACAGAAGCTATGTGCTTGCTCACACAAATTCCGTACGGTAAAAGGAATTTTAAATCTGTGGGAATACCATTGCCCAATACAGAAATTAAAATTTGTGACCTCGATGATGGATCATCTAAACAGCCATACCAACATGGAGAAATTTGTTTTCGTGGACCTCAGGTATTTATTTATACTTTCAGACAACTTTAATTTTAAAGTCTTTTCAGATTCCTTTTTTTTCTGTTAAATAACTATAATATTTTTTGTGGTTGATTTTCATATTTTAGATGTCTTTAGGGTACTTAAATAACCCAAAAGCAACTCAAGAAACCATTGATAATGAAGGATGGTTTCACTCAGGAGATGTAGGTTACTATGATGAAAAAGGATACTTATATGTTGTCGATAGAATAAAAGAATTAATAAAAGTGAAAGGATTTCAGGTAATACTATAAATAAGATTAATTAAAGACAGACATTACACATTTAAGGCGTAAATATTTTGAGTCTTATAAGCTATCTGGATGATAAATAAAATAATCTGTTGGAAAAAACAGTCTTTCATAAATGATTTAAGAAACCATGCATTGACAGTATCAATTCCATTAATAAGCAACTATTTACTTGTTTTGGGACCAAAAAACAATAAATTTTGTTCCCCAGGTTGCTCCAGCAGAATTGGAAGCAGTCCTGAGGAGCCATCCTTCAGTAGAGGACGCAGGTGTAACGGGCATGCCAGATGAGTGGAAAGGGGAAGTCCCAGTGGCTTTTATCAAACCAAAGGCTAACACCACTATCCAAGAAGAAGACCTCAGAAAATTCCTATCAAAAAAAGTTGCCCCATACAAAATGGTAGAGAAGTTCATTTTCATTGAATCAATACCAAAGAGTCCTTCTGGAAAGATATTGAGAAGATCTCTCAAGATTTTATGCAAATCTTGAGCAGTATTATATAATTTGTGATAAGTGTATTTCTAGTATGAGATAGCTCAAGCCAAATCATTTAAGAAAGTGATTAATGTAAATATGTTTACTTAAATATATGATTTTACATAAGAGAAAGTCTTTTTATTGAATAAAAAAAAAAAAAAATCACATCCTGCCATTTTTTTAGTGTGGAGGGAGGTGAAGATTAAATACATAATTTTATTTTCCATTCTGTCATATTATGAAGACATCTATCTATGTATTTTTTTTAGAAATTACTAGTTCAAACTCTTCACCAACTGTCGCCCAATGAAGAAATAGTTCTTTATTAAGTAGAATTTGACAATCTACCAATTAAAAAACATATCCACAGACATTGATTTATTTAAAATATATTTTAAAGATCATCCAGCTATTCCTGTGAAAATGTTACTCACACTCTGCCCAAAAACAAGAGATTGGCTGTTATATGTGTACTGTGATTATATGTTAACGGACGTTCGATAACTCCGCCTCAGTCTCGACTTAATAATTTTTTTTTTTTTTTTTTTTTTTTTTTTTTTTTTTTTTTTTTTTTTTTTTTTTTTTTACGGCGCATCTACGTCTAGGTCATTAGCGCCGACATCCAGGGTGCAGCGAGGAATTTTACCAGCGAGCCGTGGGATGATAAAATTCCTGCCGGAGGTTGGGAATCGAACCCACCATCTCCCGCTTATGAATCCAAGGCGCTAGCCATTAGACCACGGGAGACCCCACTTAATAATTGAGAACATTTTTTTATCGTCTAGAGCAGAAAGATAACATTTTTGTAAGAACTGATTACAAGAAATGTTGCCCTATTTTTAGCATAAATATGCTTTAGCGATGACTAAACTGGGAAAAAAAAAACACAAAAAAGTGTCCACTGGTGTTCACGATGCTCGGTGGCCATGTACGAACAATAAGACTGTATGTTATACAGTACATTACATAGGTTTGTCGGGTGGACCTAAAGCATATTTATGTTCCTGAATTTGAGAGAAGGCTCCAAACGATTTTTTTTTTTTTTTTATTATTTTTTTTTTTTTTTTTTACTGCGCACTGACATCTGGGCCATTAGATGAAAAAATTCCTGCCACCAGTGGGACTTGGACCCACCATATCCCGCATGAGAATCTACGGGGAACCCTGCTGCTAAATGAGTGGGAACAAATTCCAAAATATATTAAATATATATATATATATATATATATATATATATATATATATATATATACATAAAATTATCTACCTGTTTTTGGTAGATAATTTTCTAATGGGCAAATACTTTTGAACGATTTTTTTAAAATTTAATTTATTCTCAAACATTCATTTTTCTTGATTACTACTCATTTTATTATCTAAATAAATGTATTTATAAGTAAAAGTGTTATCCTTTTAAAAAATCTCTTAATAAAATGTTGGGTCTTGTCCTAGCCATTGCCAGTGTCACAGTGTTATAAAGAGCTCCTGATTTTTCACCTCAAAACAGTGGTTTAAAGTCGTTTTAGCTCGTGAAAAATGGCAGAGAACCTGCCATAACTATAAACACTCAGTGTGTAAAGTTTCACAGCGTTTACTTCATCATTTCACTAGAAAAACTGTAAGTAAAATCTCATAGTTTTCGAAGTGATTTACGCTGTGCCCCAGGAGTGGGGGATTCCTGCTGCTGCCGGCCTTACCCTCTGCCCCTGCTGAGAGGCTACTGTTTTCCATTCAAGGACCCGGCTTACTCCCTTCTCTCCAGCCTACTACTCCTTGGCTCAGGGGTAGCGCTCGCTACTCTCACGTCAAAAGTCCTGAGATCGTAGCTCGCAGTATCACCTATATATATTTTTTTTTTTTTTATTTTAAATAATACATTTAGCCATTTTTAGGGGTTAAATATTTAATTCATATATATATATATATATATATATATATATATATATATATATATATATATTTTTTTTTGAATTAAAAATAAGTGAAATAAAAATGAACAATAAAAATATGGAAGCATCCCATTCCAGAAAAAACTCCATACACTCCAGCACCAACACTTCAAAAAGATCAAGAGCCTCCGACCTAGCATCACCTAATATTTCCCCAGAAAAGAAGAAACAAGCCAAGACAGACGGCTCATCATCGAGTGCGTCATCAACCCGCCAGACCTACCGCCATCCTCCACCAGTACAATATCAGCCAGACTTCACCTCACCCAACTCATTCCAACTACTAGCACCACAAGACCAAGATGACGATATAGAGCCGGACCAGGAAGACTTCGATGACTCCTGTGAACCACCACCTATAAATTTAAAGCCGGACATTGATTTCCTCGCCATATGCAACACAATAGCAACAGAAGTCGGCCAAACAACATTCACTTGCAAATCAAAAACAAACGCATTTACAATTCAGGCAAAAAATCCCGAAACGTACAGAAAAATCGTCAGACTCCTCCAAGCCAAAAATTTGGAATACTACACTTACCAATTCAAAGAAAACAAACCATATAGGGTGGTCATAAGGCATCTACATCCCACAACGCCAAAAGATATGATTATTTCGGAATTGGGAAAACTAGGATTCCAGGTCCTAGATGCCTGTAACGTATTACAAAAAACCACAAGAACTCCACTCCCGCTATTCTTCATCAACCTAAAACCTGCACCAAACAATCGAGACATATTTTCACTGAAGACTCTGCTGTTTACAGCAATAAAAGTGGAAGAACCACATAAGAAAGAGGACATCCCTCAATGCACAAGATGTCAGAGCTTTAATCACACCAAGAAGTTCTGCCGGGTTAACCCCATGTGTGTGAAGTGTGCAGGCCCTCACCTATCGAATGAGTGCTCGAAAACCAGAGACACGCCAGCTATGTGCATAAACTGCCATCAAGCCCATCCTGCAAACTACCGCGGTTGTAGCGCCTATCAGGAGTTAGTCAAACGGAGAAGATCTAGGAGTGGACAACGTGGCCCTGCAAGAACCACTTCACAAACAGGCCCTGCAGCACCCAGTCAGGATACTACAACCTTCCCACCCCTACCGAAGCCTCCAGTGGACTATCAGCCTGAGCCCTCCAGTCAACCACATCCAGGAAGAACAACCTACGCCTCTGCGTTCCGGTCGAATCTTCCCAAACCACCTACAACCACCTCTGCTCCTACTCCTGGCCCCCAACGTCCACCTCCCCCGAGGGTTACCATCCCCCAACCCAAATCCTCCCCTGATTTCTCCTCAATCACAACCGCCCTTGTAAACTTAAATCAAATAATTCAAAACCTTCAAGCCCTCATATCCCCCCTCACTGACCTCCTCCACAAAGTGACCAGCATCCTGTCCGTCCTTCATCCATGACCGCGCTCTCCTTTAAATCCCTTTCAATCCTCCTTTGGAACGCCAATGGACTTCCAGCCCACAAAGACGAACTGACTCACTTACTTCAAGACAAAAACATTGACATAGCCCTGATTACAGAAACTCACTTGACTAACCGACTAAGCTTTTATATTACTGGATATAGGACATACAGAACGGACCACCCAGACGGTACTGCTCACGGGGGTACTGCCATCCTAATCAAATCCTCCATTTCCCACTATCCCGATCCTTCACCTATTGCCCTGGAATGTCTGCAGAGTACCACAGTTACCCTCCAATCCCCTACATATGTCCCGATTACCATTTCTTCTGCTTATTGCCCACCCAACAAAGCAGTCTCTTCTTCCGTCCTCAATTCCTTTTTCTCCTCTTTAGGTCCCAGATTTATTGCAGGAGGGGATTACAATGCTAAACATCCCGAATTTGGATGCCGAACCTCCAACTCTCGAGGCAACCTTTTTCACCAAACCATCCATTCCCACAATCTGAAAATCATTCCTCCTCCCAATCCATCCTACTGGCCTACTTCCAGATCCAAAGCTCCAGACATAGTAGATTATTTTGTAACACATGGCGTCAGACATGTTCCTTTCCATATTTCCAACCTATTTGATTTATCCTCTGATCACAGTCCTATATTGCTTTCCTTTAACATTGATCCTAATCTTTTCACTCGTCCTTGTCGCCCATCCCTCATCAACGGCCCAGTTGATTGGCACTCATTTCAATCCTCCCTAAATTCCTCTCTAAACCTAAATATCCCTCTTAAGACTAAAGATGATATTGACTCGGCCATAAACAAACTGACTATAGACATCCAGACTGGACTCCTTATTTCTACTAAGAAATGTCCTCATAGATCACCTTCAGTAACGTATTTCCCCGATCATATACAATTCCTTCGAACCGAAAAAAACAGAGCCAGAAGAATATGGCAAAACACACGATATCCATCTGACAAGACGCGCCTCAACCAACTGACTAGACAACTACAATACGAACTACACAAACACTTTAACAACAAATTCTCTGAATACACTAACAAACTTACTCCCGACGACAAATCTCTATGGACAGCCACGAAACGAATCCTATCCCATCCAAATCCATCACATCCTCTCCGTCGAGAGGATAACAGCTGGGCTAAAACCGACTCCGAAATTTCTGAATCCTTTGCATCCCACCTTTCCCAAGTATTCCGTCCCCACGAATCCATCCAAAACCCTATCCATTCTTTAAATGTAGCAGAATTCCTTGACTCAGCCTTACCGCTTTCCCCTCCTCCTTCATCCTTTCATCCTCACGAAGTTTCCCTAGCGGTCCACAAACTTAAAAACTGTAAGGCGCCAGGACCTGATCTTATCACCCCCTTAATCCTAAAACGCCTGCCTAAAAAAGGTATCCTATTCCTAACCTATATATATAATGCAGTCCTTAGAACGACCTACTTTCCCACCTCCTGGAAATTATCAACCATTAAAATGATCCACAAACCCAAAAAACCTGTAAATTATCCTTCGTCTTATCGCCCTATCTCCCTCCTTCCCATTATGGGAAAAATCCTCGAAAAGCTTCTCCTGAAACGTCTAATCCCCATTCTCGAACCCTGTTTCCCTTCCCACCAATTTGGATTCCGAATATCCCATTCCACTATCCACCAATGCCACAGAATAGTTGACTCCATCTCCTCTTCCTTTGAGCAGAAGAAGTATTGCTCTGGTGTATTCCTTGACATCGCGCAAGCATTTGATCGAGTATGGCACCAGGGCTTGCTTTTCAAACTCAAAAAAATCCTCCCCTCGACCTATCACCTAATAATAAATTCCTATCTTTCCAACAGATCTTTCAACGTATCGTTCGGATCATCTCTGTCTTCCTTCTTTCCTCAGCTTGCTGGTGTTCCACAAGGCGGCATCCTAAGTCCTATATTATTCCTTGTGTACTCTGCGGACATGCCCATCCACCATTCCACAACCCTCTTTACTTTTGCTGACGATACAGCCATCCTCTCATCCAATTCAGATCCTATACAAGCGTCCAAACATCTTCAATCCCATCTCCAACTGCTTGAACCATGGTTCATAAAATGGAGGATCAAAGTCAACCCAGAAAAATCCTCGCACATTACATTCACTCTTCGAAGATCCAAATGCCCTTCCGTCAATCTTTTCCAAAGAGAAATCTGTCAAAAAACCCAAGTTACCTACCTCGGCCTTACCCTCGACAAACGACTTACCTGGAGCCAACACATACAAAAGAAAAGACAGGAAACAAACAGACGTTTTAAACTACTAACCAGACTACTAGACTCTCGCTCCAAACTATCTTTGCAGAACAAGAGACTGTTATATACTGCAATACTCCAACCCTCCTGGACGTATGGCTTGGAAGTTTGGGGGTGTGCCAAGCGATCCAATATCCTCAGAATCCAATCCCTCCAATCCAAAATACTCAAAAAAATAGTTAATGATCCCTTCTATGTCTCCAACCTCACTATCCACAATGACCTAGAAATCCCCTTTGTCCAAACCTTGTCCCAAACCCGATACCTGAACTTCCACTCCCGTTTGCCTGGTCACTACAATCCCCTAATCAATAAGTTATCCTCATCCACCATTCCCGGTAACCCTCTCCGTCGCCTTAAGCGCAAATGGCCAAGAGATCAATTGTAGAATGTAAATTTTCTTTTTTTTTTTTTTTTTTTTTTTTTTTTTTTTTTTTTTTTTTTTTTTTTTACGGCGCATCTACTTCTAGGTCATTAGCGCCGACATCCAGGGTGCAGCGAGGAATTTTCCCAGCGAGCCTTGAGATGAGAAAATTCCTGCCGGAGGTGGGAATCGAACCCACCATCTCCCGCTTATGAATCCAGCGCGCTAGCCACTAGACTACGGGAGACCCTGTAGAATGTAAATATTGTAAATAGTCTCACTTAAACAAGTAGCAATCTGTTAACACTTCACGCTAATAGGTTTTGGCCAATGGGCTTTTTTTCCCTATAAATCAATCATGACATTATACATATACAAAAGAATTATAAAAAATACTGTATGTATTGTATAATTTACAAATAAAGATATATATTATAAAAAAAAAAAAAAAAAAAAAATGTTGAAACCAAATATGTGCTAGTGCAAACACTTTAGGTAGCCACTTTACTTATGTTCCTTCAATGTTACCTTGAAATAATAGGTAAAGTCTTAAGAAAAGACAATAGCACAATATTACAATTTTGCTAAAAGGTACATAGTGTCAGGCCTCCCATACTTACCTTGCTTCAAGCCAATGTTATGAAGTATTAAGAGAATACAGAATAGCACAATTTTACTATGGTACTGTGTCTGGACTTCCATACTACTTCACATCGAGACAATGTTATGTATTTTAAAATGATAGGTTAAGTCTTAAGAAAAGGTAGAATAGCACAATTTTAGTAAAAGTCATGCAGAATACAGTTCTCACTGTCAGGGGCTTCTTTCTGTTTTCAAAATTAAAATATGACCTTCCTGAGTTTTAACAGTTAAATCATTTCTTCTAGATATAAATACTTAAGAGCATTTAAAAAAGAAAAGAAAAAAAGTCCGACTCGCAGGAACTGCGTCATCTTAGCGCGGTTACATCTCCAAGAAATGGAATAGATTAGCATCACAAATCACAGGAAACTGACAGTAGTCGTCTTACACAGAAGCGGATAATTCTTAATCTGTATAAATCAATACAATTATGTACTGAAAACGTACTTACTCTTTGGCTACTGCTGAGAAGGCTCTATTCTAAACAACCAAAAATTCCTTGTCATTTTAAGTCTTGTTTTACTTGCAAATTCGTTTTACTGTTATAATCAACTGTAAATATGTGCTTCATGGCAAATTAAATTCCATTCTGTCGTGGGTTAAATCTTTCTATAAAATAAGAAATAACGGTAACTTCAGTTTGAAGCTATGAGGAAGGTTATATAGATGGAGAATTCAAAACAACCTACGTCATCATGATTAGCCACTGCCATCATGATTTCAACAGCCACTCCAAACTTATTATGAATACCTTAGACCGTTTCTTAGCTTATTTTACTACAATACTAATTTTACTGATAAATGCAATTTAAAAGTAAAAACAACCAATTAAAAAGTGAGATAAAGAAAGAGAAAAACCATTTTAAAACAACAAAACAAACACTTTTTAAGTTTTAAGCGCTTATATCTCTGATTGACGATGCCCCATCGAATATTGCTTCAGAACCTTTTTTGTAGAGAGTTTAGTAAGCATTCGAATGGTCACTTTCCACTTATTACGATTTCCCAACCGTTATCGAGATATTTACGAAAAATGTATGGAGATCCGAAAACTTTTCATGTCTATTAATAACATTTTTTTTTTCGCGTATTTCCTTAACTCTAAATATAACCAAAATTTAAACATCTTAGTTGGGATTAATTTCCAAGTTGTAGAAAATATTTCAATTGAATCCCGCGATTCTAAGTACTCACAAAAATATAATGACTGACAAAAACATTGATTCCACTTTTCTCAGGAACGGTTACAGATATCGCCTTAAAAATGGTTTCATTCGTTTTCTTATGTTAAGAAACCTATTAAACAAGTACCTGCAAACATATGAACTCAAAAACGTAAGCGTTACTATTTTTTTCTGCGCGAATTTCGCCCCAAACACTATCTTCTAGTGGGCGGATTCTGCTGGTTAACGAACTTTACCTTTCAAATTAGACGACAGATTTTTGTACCAAATTTCGTCAAAATCGGACCATTTTTGAGCTTGCTAGAGAGCGAACAGACAAGCATATATATAAATATATACATACATACATATATATATATAAATATATACATACATACATATATATATATATATATATATGTATATATATATATATATATATATATATAAATTTTAGCCACCTATATTTTCGTGATCTATAGGGTCTGAATCGTGAAAGTTTCTAGTCGGCACTTCCGGATTGTGTCATGAGGTCAACCTCATAAGCGGGTTCTCCCTAAGGAGATAGGGAGTAACCGCGCTAAAAAAAAAGACTCCTATGTTGAGAGAACAATAAACTATTTGTTTTCTTCTTCAGGCTCTTAAAAGAAGGTATAGATATTGTGATAATTTATAAAAATGTCAACTATACTTCAATTTAAGTTGAAGGTGAGGGTGAGGAAGGATCAACGGATTCTTGAAGAAAACGGCTGGAGTTGCTCCCCAAAATTGTTTAAAACATTATTTTATATTTGCGATGTTTTGAACCTATTCAGGTTCATCATCAGACATCTACATGAAATAAAATCAAAGTAAAATTAAGGGTAAGGAGAAGATTTCTCCTGTCACTAATAACAATATAATTATCCTAAATTAAGTATACAATGATATTAGGTTAATTTTTAAATTATTAAATTTTAAGAGTGATCATTAAATCCAGGTTTCAGAAGATTCTTACTTGAATAGGTTCGAAACGTCACCAATATAAATTAATGTTTTAAACAATTTTGGGGAGCATCTCCTGCCGTTTTCTTCGAGTATACCTCTATTGTTTCTATCTTGATAAGGTATAAAAAATTAAAACACAAACCTAAAAAAATACAAATATATTCATTTATTTAGTAACATTTTATCATCCACTTATGCGTAACAAAGATTTTTAGGATTGGTTATCTATAGGTTACCACCCTTTTCTAGCCAGGATAGGGCTGATTCCTATTATTTTTTCAAATGAAAATCCAACATCCCTAGTTGGAACCGAACCCATTGACCTAGCACTTTTAGTGTCTATGTGATGACACTTTAACACTCATGTTTACCTAACCTCTATTAATAATAATTTTAAGTAATATTAAAGCCTTTCTTGAAATGAGAAATATCTAATAAACTTTGGGTGAATGTGTCTTTCCCCGAGTTGTGTATGCCACATGAATTTGCCAAGAATTCAGGATATTTCTTTTGTATCACGTCTTCGCTTGTTTCCTCATTTGGAAAATCCCCATAATCTTTCCTCTCTTTGCTTATTTGCCAACGATCTTGGATCAACAAAATTGTAATTGTAGTAGTAGTTTACTGCGTTGTGTGTATAACCAAACTAATATATATTCATGAATTCTTTACACACCTATAGGGTTTCTTACAACCTTAAACAGTGGGCGAGATATTGATTACATGGTCGAGATTTTTAACTAGCATACAAAGAAAAATTCTTGTAATAGGTTGTTTTCTTAATTTGTTTTGTTATTTATTTAATCAAATGCAGTAATATTAAATTTATTCTGAAAGAATCTATTGTAATCTAAACACATCATTAAATTATATAAGTGGACTGAAGATTTTCCCCCATCATAACAATAGTTTTGTTCAATTTTAAGTAGTAATGAAAAGAGTTTTTTAAAAATACTTTTTAGCCTCATTTTTAAAGGCCCTAATTCTAGTCTTATATTTGTATGACTCTTATCATTAATTTCAGAAAATGATTTACACAATGAAAAAATATTGAGGAAAACAGATTCCAGGGATTCAGCATTTCTGCCAGAAATTGAGAGTTTTGTGAAACTAGCATCGGGAAAAAACAAGCGATTACTGATATTTTCTAAAAAAAGGTGTAGAACTTCTTGAAGATCAGTAAACATAATTGTACTTTTTACAGAATCAAGTAATGTGGTCATCTCACTAGCTATTACATTTGTAAAACAATAATTCTGCAAATTGCCCACAACTGCCAAAAGATGCATTCGAATTTCAGTAAGTTCCATCCTCAACAAATGATCTTGAATAGAGTTGATATCTTTCCAGGTAGCTGTTACATTACTTTGAGCATTTTTGAGTTTTAATAAAAAAACAAACATTCTATTGTAGCTATGCATTACATCTCTCGTAAATAAATTATGCAAAGGCCTTTTTACCTTGTATTTCATTTGCAAAACTGACCAAGTAGTATAACCTTGATTAATAGCTTTTCTATTTGGTAACTTAAAAAAAAATTGATCAGTCAAATCAGAATAATCAGTCAAATATACATTATAAACTGCATCTTTAAAAATATTATTTAAGTGTAAAGAGGTTATCATTTTAGCATCTGCGTTCAAAGATGGACGAGCCTTTGACAAGAATTCTTGAAACAGTTCACCACGTCCAAGTAGAAACACTTCCCACATTAAAACCAGTTGGCCTTCTACATTTCCAATTTCATCACAAATTCGACGAATGTACTTATTAACTCCAATCCATAGGTCATCAATTAATGAACTGAAACGTTTCAAAGAGAAAAACTCATTTTTTTCTATTTCAGCTAGTTGAGAAGCTGTTGTTTGCTCACTAATCCCACAAATAGACAAAATTCTGTCATTATTTCTAGATTCAGCATCACTATGTTGATAGGCAGCTAAAGCTTCACCAATGAAATGTATTTTAGCAGCAAGAGAAGCAGGTATCATGTGAGGGAGCTTTTCAGACTGGACTTGAAAAGACAGCGATCCAGAGCTATTATTAACATGAGATAATGCAGAAGTGGTGTTAAAGGTACTATTAAAATGTGATGAAGGCTTCTCTACAGGAATAATAAAAAATTCAGAATAAGGATCATGCAGGAAGCCCTGCATTATCCAAAGTTTTATCTGTTTAAAAAACTGTTTCAAACAATGTTGTTGTATTTTTCTAAAAACTTTTACATGGGCATGAGGAGAAGAAATTATTAAATTTTCACAAAGGTCAAGAATTTTACATCCTCTAAATTGCCCATTTTTTATCTGTTCGATGGCATATCTTAAACTGGGTAGAATATTTTTATATGGACCTAACCTGATAGGAATATTCAAAATGGATACACTGGATTCACTAAATGAAGATTCTTCAATTTTCAGTAAAGCTTGATTGAAATCTACAAAAACATCTGATAAACCGGCACAAAAGGCTTCAACATAAAGTCCATGGCCCTTACCTCCAACATCAACATTACGATTGGGAGTACAAGTTGAGGCATCAATAAAATCTTTAATTGCTTGGTATTCTTTAAAAATATGTTTAAATTGTTCAAGAAAAACTTTAGCACTCAAAGGTATGTCTCCGTCTTGATTGTTAGTAACATTTTGGCGAACAGACCATGTTAATTGATTCAAAGACATTATTTAATTTTAAAAATCGATACACAATACCGAGGCACAGGGAACAGCCAAACAGATAAAATGCGTGAAAATTCTTGTCTATGACAATACTACCCAAACAGGCTAAAACGTACATTTAAATGTGGTGGGACCAAAGAGATCAGTAAAGTATATACAAAAATTACTATTGCGTGGTGTTGAGCGCTAGCAACTAGGCCTATTGGTATGACATTTAGAGCGTTGCACAACTCTTCCAAAAATAAAAAACTATATTATAAAATATGTGTTTAAATATTAAAAAAAAAAATAAATAGCTTAAATTGCACATTTATAGCTGATTTCATAAGCTGCCTTAAGAATGAGTGCAGTTCTCGCCATACGGACTTCCTTTTACATCACAAACTCTGATGACCACCAAAGCTGTTGATTTCTGTTATTTGCAAAAAAAAAAAAAAACTGCTACTGCTAATATGGATTAGCAATTTAAAATAAAATATATTATATATTATTATTGATATATATATATATCAATAAAATATATCTTCAATCCCTCATCAGAGTTGTAAAACAAGGAGGCCAGAGTTAATTTATACACAGACGAAATGAAAGGAAATACATTATGCATAATGTGCATGAACATATTATGTTCATAGACGAGGATAATTGATACCTACGTCTGTTAAATTGAGGCGCCAGAGAACATTTCCTCTATGCCCTGAAGATGGCTTATAATTCAAGCTGAATCGTTGGCAAATAAATATTACGCGTTTTAGATATAAAATGTAGTTTTATTTATCAAATGACCAAACCCTGATAATCTACGTCTTCTTAATACCAACGGTCGACTATCTCTTCACTAAAAAATCTTAAGATCTACTGATCCTCTATTGTTAAAAATTTACAGTACGCGCGCCAATTATTATATTGTCAAAGACATGGGGTGAGATTTTTTTTGAAAGAGGTTGTCACGTTCATATGTAAAATCATGTCATGTTTAAAAACGTCTTAGATGAAATTTCAAAAGTTTTTTGTTATGTTTATTTATTTAAATTTAAGCATAAGTATATTGATTAATAAGAGATTTTTGAGGTTAGGGTTATTTACAGATAATTTTATATATATATATATATATATATATATATATATATATATATATATATATATATATATATATTTAAGCTTCTATAGCCTATAAGCTTTCTAGGCTTATTGATTCCAGTATTAATTTTTTTTACGTAGAAGTTTAAATGGAATTTATTAAACCTGGAGCCAAGTTTAGAGTTTTGAAAATCTGAATTTATAGCTAATTTTTTTCAGTATTACTTGTATTTATTTTATTTTTTTTAAGCATAGACATTTTTTTGAATATGACGTTATTATCCTAACATAAATTGTAATAAATGAATCAGCTTATTTATTTTTATGTTGGCAAACCTATAAAAAAAGGCGCCATTGAATTAAAAGTACAGCTGTCTAATTTAACTCAGTCTAACGGTCATGTATATGTTTACTGTTTGTGTTAATGATCAATTAGTTGTAAAATAGGCTTACTTTAATCTTTTCGTCCACAATAATGTATAATTAGAACCTGTTTTGTTCGAGGGCGTCTAATTGGTGAAAATGCAAGCCCCAAAGCTTGCTTCAAGTTTTGGGGATAGAATTGAGGTTTGTGCGTAGTTTGTTGTACACTGTTTTACTGGATATTAATATCAAAATGTAATGTGCACTTTTTTTTAAGGACTACGAGGTATTGGACTTATTGGGTAAAGGAGGATTTGCCAGTGTTTATAGAGCAAGATGCCTGAAAACATATTTAGAAGTGGCAATAAAGATGGTATGTGTATATTTTGAAAATAATCAAATTGTTTATTATTTCATGCATAATTCAACTAATCAGATTTTATCTTATATTTACGTTTTTTATCATTTTATTAACTAATACAAAATTATGCTTATATGAGTTCTAAAATGATATTGAGGTATCCATATATGGCTAATGACATTTATTTTTATAAATGGCAATAAGTATGAAATAACTCGTAATTTACATTAGTAGGGAGACATTTGTTTGTTATAAATTATAATTTTTTTCTTTTACAAATTTCATCGAAATTTGTCTTAATATATAAATATATATAATTTGTGTGTTCAAGTAAAATAGCTTGAAAAATAAAATATAAGCCATTGAAAGAACATTTTGTTACAAAAGTTTTTGTTGACATATTATGTATTTGGTTAAAGCTGCGCTGAAGCCTAAAGAAATTCTATAACATACTCATATTAATGCCGAAGTAGTGTTTGTTACTTTAAAACTTTTTACATTCCTTGTTTTTGTGGAATTCACAGATAGACAAAAAATTGATGACAGTAAACGGAATGGTGAATAGAGTGAGGCAAGAAGTTTCAATCCATTCTCGTCTGAAGCATCCCTCTATTCTTGAATTGTACACGTTTTTCGAAGATTCTGATTATGTTTATTTGGTTTTGGAGCTTGCTCACAATGGGGAACTCCAGCGATTTATAAAGAATAATTCTCCAAAAATATCGGAGGAGGAAGGTCAGTGCTTTTGGATTTTTTTAGTTTTCACTCTTCAAGTTTTATTTTACTTAATTGTATTTTTCTTATTAGCTAATTTCTAATCGATTTTATTTTTTTCAGCTGCACACATTATGACGCAAGTTGTTGAAGGGCTGATATATTTACATTCCCATAATATTTTGCACCGAGATATGTCTTTAGCTAATTTGTTGCTAACTAAGGATATGAGGATAGTAAGTTGATTATTTTACTCTTAGATTTTGTTAACTATCTAATTTTAATAAGAATGAGTTAGTAAGTACAAAGCTTTTCTACTTCTTGAAACAACTCGTTACAAGAAGTAGAAAATACTCATCCATTGCTGCAATAGTTACATATGTGAACGTCACCATTATAAAAGTGAGAATTTATATACGGATCCAGTACAAGTTATAGATGTATATTAGATTTCTCAAGTAGGTATATATTAATTAAATTTAAGGTTTTGGTATTTCATAGAATACACGTTTATATTTTGACTGGTGCTTACAATTTTTGTTTTATATTTGATTGAAAGAAAACAATTTTTGTGTATTTACTTGTTAAATAAAACTCCCTTGCTAAGAAATGAGTGACATTTATTTTCTTATGCACATTATATTCATTAATTTATTTTATTGATGAGGCCTTTTAACAATTTTTTTTGTTTTAAGTAAGAAAAATATATAAATATTTGTTTATGTTCCATTCGTATTTGGGTAATTTTATATTTAAACTTGATTGAATCAACCACGCTATTTTTGTTATTGACAAGGGGAGTATACATCAATGGGGTCACCGATTTGGACCAAATTTTTTCTGGTGATTCTACATCGAAAAATAATCGACACGTGTCCGAGCGTTCCGTCCAATGCGCCTTAGGAGCCGAGAAATAAAATAAAATAGGTTGAAAGTGCTTTATTTTTTATATCGAGTTTAGAAAATGATATCGACATGATTCTTTCACCAATTCATTTTTTTTACAGAGTAGATTAAAAGAAAAATTTAATCATTAAACAATAATTTATATTTCGTCAAATATATTCAAAAATATGATTACATTTTCAAGTAAACTAGTATTATACATTTTTGTAGACCAAAAATAATAGCAGATTTAAAATCAGCACCCCAAGAAACCCTAATATAGTGAATATCATTGAAAACAAAAAATAATGATTTTTCCCAGTCTGGAAGAGGCTAAATATTTGTAAGCGAAAAAGTAATGTGACGTTTTGGAATTCAATATCTCCCCTTGAGATAATCCGATTTTTACGTCATTGAAATCTTTTGAAATAAGAAAGACTCCTCTTTCTAACCATATAAATAACTATTGTATTAGCTCAAAAGGTACTTGAGAAAAATGGTTCTCAAAATAAAAATAAAATGTAAACAAAATTTTGTTAGAGATTCAAGAATCCTGCCATATTTCAAACAATATTTACCCGATTCAAACCAAACTTGGAGGGTCGATAAAAGCCATAATGTGACACATATCCGTCCAATCGGGGTGTTTCTACGTGTTCTGGAATTGACGTTATATGCAAAAACGTTTGCATTTTATTTTTATTTTGAGAACCATTAATTTTTCAATGATATTCACTATATTAGGGTTTCTTGGGGTGCTGATTTTAAATCTGCTATTATTTTTGGCCTAAAAAAATGTATAATACTAGTTTACTTGAAAATGTAATCATATTTTTGAATATATTTGCCGAAATATAAATTATTGTTTAACGATTAAATTTTTCTTTTAATCTACTCTGTAAAAAAAATGAATTGGTGAAAGAATCATGTCGATATCATTTTCTAAACTCGATATAAAAAATAAAGCACTTTCAACCTATTTTATTTTATTTCTCGGCTCCTAAGGCGCATTGGACGGAACGCTCGGACACGTGTCGATTATTTTTCGATGTAGAATCACCAGAAAAAATTTGGTCCAAATCGGTGACCCCATCGTTGTATACTCCCCTTATGAGACAGAACTGGAGAATATTTCTTTGGGCTATGTGATTATTGTTTCTCTCTTCAGAGCGACTCTGGCAAGTACTGGTTTTTCTTGCCAAGATCCTCCTCGGTTTCTTTGGACTCCGAGTCATTCCAGGTCAAATCAACACAAAAATAAAATATTTTCAACCTCACTATTTCAGAAATTGATGAAATTTAGTAAGGAGGTAGCCTTTGTATAGGCTAAGAAAAAAACAAAACATTATTGAAAAATATCAAATTATTTAGAAATTACAGCTATGTAAAATTTCAAAAATTGATAAAAAATGCTGGTACCTCAAATTTTTGAATTGCGATTGTGGCTCTTATATTTAAGTTAGACAGCTGGGAAGGGTGTTATTTTAAAGCTCTTTGAAAGAAATTTCTTATGATTATTAACTCCTTTTAGGTTTTGAGAAAAACAATTTTTTTGAAATTCAAAAACAAAATTTTATTTTTATATATCTCAAAATGTGTATATGTAAAAATTTTCAAAATATTATGTTTTTCAAAATTGTTTTCCTCTAAACCTACCGCCTCGCTAAATTTCATTTTAATCTGAGATGGTAAAAAAAAATCACTGTGTTGATTTGATCCGGAATGACAACATTTCTTATTATTTTTATCAAGGATGGACTTGATGCTCGTACAATGAGTAAGAGCACCAAGGAGATAGCGAGAGGATGTGATCTAACTTTATTTCATCTTTGTTTTAATTTGAAAATTTTTTGTGAAACATTCTATGGTTTCACTACTATTAATATATACAAACTGATTTTTTTTTTTTTTTATAGAAAATAGCAGATTTTGGATTAGCTACTCAGCTTACTCGGCCTGATGAAAAGCATATGACTATGTGTGGTACTCCGAATTATATATCTCCTGAGGTACGATTACGTCTTACTTATATAAATATTAGACATACAACAACTTATCACAATATTATTAGAATGGACGTCTCCATACAATTGCTCTCAAACACTTTCCATGAAGCGCAGCACACTTGAGATCAGCTTAAATTTAGTTATATAAGTCAAGTTTTTTAAGGTATTAAGTCTTCGATTATCTGTCTTTAAATAACAAGTGTAAATTTAATGTTAACAATCAAGCTTAAATATTTTCTTCAATTATTATTTTCATTATTTTTTATTTTATTCACCTCTTTAGTGATTTTCATTTATTACTTTTGCATTTTTCTTTTTATGGCAATTTTAAATACCTTATTGTGAGTTGTCTAGCCAATCAAATGATGTCATTAGATTTATAAAATGAGGGAATACAATGATTACTTTAGTCCATAAGTGCCTAATTTGTAATCTTGGATTTTATATGTGTTTATAGTGTGTGCTTGCTCTGGGTGCACTTGTCTAGATCTATGTTTTTCTAATTTTTTTGGAATACTGCCCACCTTAGGAAAAATTGAATTACCAACACTTCCCAGGAATTCATCTTCTAAATTGTTTACAGAAAACCTTTAATTAAGTTAAATGTCTAGACAGTGTTGCTGTAACTTATTTTTAAGCACGTGTACTGAATTCATTGCCAAAAATGTGCACTGAATTGCTGGACATTCAAACACCCTCCAATATTACTTGAAATTTCAACCACCCCTCAGATAGCCTCTGCACCCACCGGGGGAGGTTCCACCCACTTTGAATACCTATGATCTAGATTATAGATGATGGCAGAATTATAGATTTGTATAAATTATATATGGTGGCAGGAAAATTAAAACAGTATTGGACCTACTTTTGAAATTGTCCCTAAGGCTGAAAAGTTGGAAGTCTAGCCTAGGAGGGACTACTAAATTTTATTATAAATATTATTACCTTTTGAAATTGTGTCAATATGACTACTACTACCACTACTGGGACTGTCAGATTTCTGTCACAAATTTGGCACATTGGTTTTGGGACTTTGTCGCAAGGTATTCATGCGTTAAAGGAGTTACAAGACTTCTCAGTCCTGTAACACATTTCTTCTCCGCATGAATCCCTATATTGTGAAGCCCAATCTGTTACAGTCTGTTATTGTCTGCTTCCCAATTTGTTTTCCTGTTATACTCGTCCAATTCATGTGCCATTTGTTTTTAATAGTGATTTTTCATTAATTAATATCCTAATAAAAATTCCTTAAGACTTGTATTATTTATTTAAATAGAACAAAATGTTTTGTCATTTTGAATCTGGAATATTTACATGTTAAGTCCCTGGTGCACTATATTTATATTTTTTTTTTTTTTTTTTTTTTTTTTTTTTTTTTTTTTTTTTTTTTTTTTTTTACAAATAATTAAATTCATTAAAAAAACCCATTAGGTTGCTACCAGAAGTAGTCATGGATTGGAAGCTGATGTTTGGGGAATAGGATGCATGCTGTACACCTTGTTGGCAGGAAAACCTCCATTTGACACAGATGCTGTGAAAAGTACTCTTACTCGAGTAGTTATGGCTGATTACAAGGTAGTTGATTTTAATTCATATTCGCTTTCCGATTTCTCTTATTCATTTAATATTTGTGAACACTTTATTATTCAAGTTTGTTAAATTGTAAAATAATATTTAACAGAAATGAAAATCAATCTAGATGCCAGTCGGAATCTCAGTGGAAGCAAGGGATTTAATTTCTAGGCTTCTTAAGAAAAATCCAACCGATAGAATTAAGCTGGATGAAATCTTGGACCATCCATTCATGATTAAAAATAGACACAGAAGGCAGAAGGTAACTAATAATTAATTAATCTAATGTACTAATATGAATTTAGTTAGATATATATTTTATTTTGCAATAAGTTTTTCTCTTTTTAAAGAAGGGAGCTGCCTTAATGGACAGTGGTTTGGGCACAATGAGTTCAAATAATACAGGATTAAGGAGTTTCTCTATGAGATCAAGGTATATATTATTTATTTCATTTTCTTTCTTTTTGTACCCTTTCTTTGTGTTTATGCATCTAACAGTTATATGAAGCTTTTTTTTCTTTTTCTTTTTTTTAATTCTAAATTTATGAAAATTTTACAGATCTGAAGATAGGTCACTCCATAAAAAGGTTGGAGAATGTAGTGAAAAAAGTAGAAATTCAGTTTTCAAAAGTAGTATTATTGGCGAAGCAAGGAAATTAGATTTTTTTGGGAATCCATTGTCGTCTGATTATAGTAGATCGAAGAAGCAACAGTCTATTACTGTTTTTCCCGAAAAAAGTGATGGTAAGCTTGGCTTATAATACTTGTTACAGTAAGCAAAGAAATGATTTTCTTAATTTGTTTGGAGGCCTTGGGTCCATTATAAAGTAGTAAGACTTTGTTTCTTAACATAAATGTACATAAATATACATACTCCTTCAAGGGCTCTTCTGTTTAATCAAGATGTCCACTCCTCGATGTGCTCTCTAGATTGTCTGGTATAATACTTTATTTGTTTGTCAGTATTAAGTCTGTGATCCTTGAGAATATGAGAGAACTTCTTGACATTAAAAGACACAAAACGTGTCAGGTATAAATTTATAAGAAGTGGTTGGGAAACAAAGGTTTAGTACTTTATAACCGGCCCAAGGCCTTCAAACAGATTGAAAAAATATAGAACCCCAGGTTTAATAGCAAATGTAAAAGGTCTTCATACATACTAAAACGAGCTAGAAAAATATGTTATTCACTCAGCAAATAAAAAGGGCTAGAAATTACAATAACATACATCAAGCAGCATCCAAAGGCTCCTATAACTGATGACTAGAGCCCGGAAGATAGGCATTTATTTTTGGTTAAAATAGGCAGGCAAAAAGGCTCTTGAAATACTGAAAATAGGCAGTATGGTAATTAAAATAGGCATTTATTAGGAGTGAAGACAAAGAGGAATCTCACTCATTATTAATTAAAATATGTATTTTAAATACTCATTCATTTCTTTATTATCAATTTATCACAGAATTAGTGTACTTACTCGTACTTTCCCTTCTTACAAGCAATAACAAGATGCTTTTTCAAAGTATCAACTCTCATAGACCTTCTAAGAAAAAATGTTCATTATGGAAAAACTTCCTCTGCATTATCTTATCATTTCTAAATCCGGAATACCAAGTAACTACACCATTGTCACAGCAAAAGGGGTGTGAGGAAGGAGACGTACTTCTCTCATCCTCTCTCTTTCCTGCTATTCATTATGCCTGTGCATTCCTTCTACCAAGGAAAGCTCTGTTATTTACAGCGGGTCAATCCACGGGTTGAGAAAATAAGCTTTCGAATTGATATTTGTGACGGCAAAATGTAATTTAATTTGTGAAACCTTTTTTGTTTTCGACGAACTGAAATTCAAAATTCGTTATGTGCTTTTTAAAATGTTTAAATCGCATAACGTTTTAAGAAAAAAATTGCATAACAAGCAAAAAAGGCTTTAAATCTTAAAATAGCCAAGATAGGCAAAAAAGGCAAAATAAAAATTGTCTCTACACTTCCTAAATGCACGGAAACATATTTATTTCTATCTGATTCTTCAATATATCCATTCAGATAAAAAAGGCATTTTGCCTAACTTCCGGGCTCTACTGATGACGATATAACACATTTATTAACAACTAATCTAGAATAAAATAAATATGCATCGCAAGAATAAAAAGTTCCGGCCAACAATTTCTTGTATTCTTATGATATATATTTATTTTAGATTATTTTAGATTTTAGGTAAGTTGTTAATACATTTCTTATGTTGTTATGTACAGGCACTGAAAATAAGACCTTGTCTCGAAAGCCCGAATGCAACATGAAATAAACTATTTCAAACATAAAGGTTTGCTTTTTCATTTCCCTATATAATGAAGAACCTTCACCAATCAGGTCCCAACACCGGTGATTTTCTTTTACTCAATTTACATACTTACATGCCATTCACTCAAAACATGTACCTTATATATATAAGGTACATGGCTCTGCTGATAATTCATACATTGTTGAATATTTGTATTTCTTTTGAATAAAAACTCATTTATGTGCAGTTCTATTCATAATTTATTGTTTCTTTGGATTATCAGGCCATTCTTCTGTACTGACCATTTTCCAGCCCTGTAGGTGATGGATACGAGGGGTTCTACTCTACCTCATTTTGAGATCAACCAAATTGTTATTTAAGATCACCCCAAAACAAAAATATTCTGTTTTAATTTCTTCTCTTTTCTATTTTTATAAACCTTTTTTTTTTTTTAATTTCTGGTTTAATTTTTTTTTTTTTAATTTCTGGTTTAATTTTTTTTTTTTTATTGGTTCTGTTTATTACTTTCAATATTTGTAATTAGAAAAACTGGATACTCCTCCTTTATGCTCTGAAAGACTTCAGCCTACGAGGCATAAAACAAAAAATGCAGTTCTAAGTATTCTTCCAAATGGCGAAGTAACAGTAGAATTAATTAAGAAGAAAGGTTCTTCCGAAAGAGTGACTGATGTCTGCCGAATATCTAATGATGGTTTAAGGGTATGACTTATTTATACATATATTTTCCACTTGACAAAGACTTTATTCACCCTTCTTTAATAATTATATTTTATTCATTTTTTTTTTTAGGTAGTTGTTTACAAGGTAGATCGGAAATGCCCTGTCACAGATACTCCTCCACCAGTTCCTCCTTGCGGAGCAGATTCAATATATAGCCTGGAATCTTTGCCCAAAGAACACTGGAAAAAGTATATATATGCATCCAGATTTGTTTCCCTGGTTAAAGCTAAAACCCCCAAAATAATTCTTTACACAAGTGAAGCCAAATGTCTTCTCATGGAAAATGGTCCTGACCCAGACTATGAAGCTATGTTTTACACAGGTACTTAATGGTCATCAGTTATACTGTATGTCAATATTCTTAACCCTCAGGAGCGCGCGCTCATTTCCTAACACGGGAACGTGCGATGTATCTGAGAGGGGTTAATGTCCAGTAAATACGTACTAATCCAATAAAATCGTTTATATTGTTCTAATATAATATTTTTTCAATTTTAATAATGCAATATATCGCATTGGATGAATTATAAAAGTTGAATTTAGCTAAATTATTAAAATATTCTTATAATTATTGTAAAGATAACCAATGAAGTCTTTTTGTATTTAATTTTTAATTAAGAAACATACAATAAGATAATAAACAATCTCTTTAATTGAATTAAATTATTACATATTTGGAAAACATACTGCTATATAAAAACACACTGCTATATAAAAACATACTGATTTATAAAAACATACTGATATATAAAAAACGTTGTTATTGTTATGTTGAGTATACTAAAAATAAGTCAAATCAGTAAAACATACAAACATTAAAAGAATAATAGAACTATATACAAATAATAATTCAAAATAAGAACAAGGAAACTAAAAATAGAAGGAAGTTCAGTGTTCAAGAAAGCACAAAAAAATTATTGACTTATCTTTTCATTGATAAATGTCTTTGCATTTAGGCAACAGTCACCACATAAAAAATTAGTGTGCTGAACACATATAATTTTCTCACTTGTCTTGTCACACGCATATTGCGTGAATCTTGTTTTTTCTGGTTCACAAAGTTTACGTCTTTTCCCAGATGGAGGTGTAATGACAGCCCTGTCTCTTAGTTCCATCCCCAAAGTAGCTTCATGTACATCTTGCTCATATATGCTGCTGTCAATAATGTTACTATTATTGTCCTGTATTGTTGGCCTCAGCAGCATTGTTGTCGTGAATTTCTGCGGCTGGATTTATTTTTTTCAGTCGCGATATAAAAAAAATTTAATCTTTGTTGTAAAACAACATGCAAACCTTTGGTGTTTGCTGAAGGGTGTTCAATCTGTCCCATAATCAACTGGATTCCCAGCTCTCTCAAAAATACTCTCTGCCTTTTGGCTTTTCCCGAATTATTTATTAGAATCACTTGTGAATTTATCCCTGAATCTATTGTGCTTTCCTCGTCTAATATGCAATGGAACCTTCTTCCACTTCTAAAAATTTATTGTTTTGTTTTTTTGATTTTCGAAAAGCAGTGTAGTATGCCTGGACTTCCTCTTCTGGCTCACTTTTAGACAGGTTATCTTCAAATTCACTATCATCACTCTGCCCAGACTCGGAATCGCCTTCTCTTTCTTCAATCCTCTTTTCTTCCTCATCACCGGCAAGATTGTCAATAACATCTAGCGTTTTAGTTTCATCTTCGTCGTCACTTAAATCTAAAAGCAGTCTTTGTACCTTCTGAACATCATTTATGTCATTAAGGTTAAACAGTTCTTGTGACTTTTCCATTTTCTGAAATAAAAAAAAAAAAAAAATCGATAGTATGAAGCTCAAGGAACACGGGGACACGCGATATCTGAGAGATAATACTGTAATTTTAATACTCAAATGGATATTTCTGACATAGTCATGCAATACCTAACATGCAAAGGACCAAATAGAACCTAATAGAGACACAATTAAAAAAAGAAACGTAAATAAGAATTAATTTCCTGGGATTGGGCGATGTATCTAAGAAGCAGAAATAGGGCAAAATCAGGCTTAACGTCATCCGACGAGCAACAATTGAATACTGAAGTGAAGGTAACAAGGAAAAAAGCAGCTAGAAGTGGGGGGAGCTGCCACACTCTAGCCTATCATAGCGGATTCCCCTAAGACATTGCGCCTATGTATCTACTGGATACCGCGTGTTCCCAAGGGTTAAATAAAAAAGTAATAGTATTGAATGACAACAAATAATATATTATTGTTTTCCCCCTTCCTTTGGGGTGGAAAACTCTATGACACAATCTGGAAACAGAAAGAAAGAAAAAAATAAGTAGTTTTTGTGTCTTTACTAAACTAACACAGGGTGTCTACTGCACGAACATGCCACAAAATCAAAAATAGGGCACGAAAAAGTCATGAATTTTGAAACCATGACACAAAATTTCAGTTTTACCACAGTCTAACGTGCGTACTAGAACATTTGTAATTGTCGCTGTTTTCATAGGGCAATGCAATTCTATCTGCCACCCCCACCCCTTCCTCTGTTAGATTCCTTTGTTGTAGCATTTACACACCAATTAAACATAATTTAGATGTATTTTTATTTGTTTTCATTCATATTCAGAGTTTTTCATGCAGATTTAAATAATAAAATTGTGTACACATTAATTTACTAAATTATTGATAATAAATATTTAGTTAGTAATACTTTTAGACATTTTGAATTCTGCTACCATTGTTCAATATTTATTAGGCTGCTAATTCTATAGAAATTCTAAAATCTTTAGTACCATCATTTCTTAACTTTTAAAATTAATTTAAGTCTTCTCATTAACATATTCTATCCATTGGCAATGTAATATATTGAAAAATGGTCTTATTCAATACTTTATATAAGCCATTAAAGACTATTCTAAAGGGGGTTAGTGTTTGTGACAATTTGCGACAAGCCGTATCGTCCACAATACAAGAGCAAAGTCTCGAATCTGAAAAACGAGATTTTGCATATTCCATAGTTTGACATGGTATGATTTCCATTTTATACAGTTTTATTGCTTGTTTTAAATGTATGTTAATTTGTAAGTTTATAGATATCAAGGCAATCCGGTAATCCACTTAATGTTACAGATAATTTTAAGCTAGAAGTTAAGGCTTTTTCTTATTAAATGAAATTATTTTCTTTTTAATGCACATGAAATTTGCATTTCAAGTCATGAAAATGTCACGAAAAAGTCAAGTCGTGAAATTGGCTTATAGGTATAGAGAAACAAAAAACAAAAATAAACATCAACAATATTTTATTTATTTCTTTGTTTATATATATGCGGACGAGGTTAGCCCAGTGGATTCAGCCTCCATGACCATCCCTAGGCCAACTTAGCCTTTAATTAATTTGCAGTCGAAGCAGTAAAGGGGAAAATCATGTGGCCGGAGCATAGTATTGTCAACACTATCCCCCTAAGTGTGTCGTATGGTCATGAATCAGATACCTCTATAGTATCTGCCCCTCAAGGCCTTCGTGGCTTGTTACGGGACTGATTTTATATATATATATATATTGGCATTCAATTAATTGAAAATTCCAAATGATACTGATTCAATAAGTATTATAATCATGTATTTTATAGGTGAAAAAATCATCAAAACAGGCGAATCATACAAGCTTACAGCTATAGATGGTAGTACAACATCTTTAAATAAAGATGTGAGTGACTCACTGTCAGAAAATGTTAGAGAACTGTGGATTCATTTCAATAAGGTAACACCAACATAAGTGTAGTGTATTATCTATGAATTATTTTATTTTATGATGAAAGGGGTGCTGATAACTAGTCGTTGAGCGCTTATTAAAAAAATTATAAAAAAAAAAAAAATTTGAAGGTTGGAATGTTAATTAGCTATTAATAAAAGGTTTTAACTAAAGTTTAGACATTTGGTCCATCTTCAGTCATTTTTCTTTGAGTTTACTGAAATTTCAATGTTATTAATTTTAAAACAAGAACCTAAGTGGGTTTTCCTGTGGTCTAGTTGCTAATGCCTTAGACTCTCGTGCGGGAGATGGTGGGTTCGATTCCCACCGGCGCACAGTGTAACGTCCAATGGAGAAAAACCTGAATTTTTCTTTTTTTTTATTTAATTTTTAATCCTCTAGCTAAGTTTAGAAACTATTCAAGGAATTAAAATCGTATAAAACTAATAAATATTAGCTTTATTTTGATCAACAAACACATTAGCAGCATTATAAACAAGGCAAAGTCTTTAAAATCTGCTTTAGACCAACAATTAGTTTGAACCTCTCTCGTTGAAGATAGGTGTGTGTTTTTATTAAGTCATCCGAAGGAAATTACGTCAAAACTATTCCTTTTTAGCGCGGTTCCTCCCTCCCCATAGGGAGGAACCCCGTTTATAAGGTTGATACAATGAAACAATCCGGAAGTGCCGACAAGAAAATTTCGCGTTTCAGAACCCCTAGAGACCGAAAATAACGGTGGTTCAAATTTGTATATATATATATATATATATATTTGTCTGTTCGCTCATTTCTGGCTTCCCTGATGGTCCGATTTTGATGAAATTTGGTACAAAAATCCCTCGTCCAATTTGAAAGGTCAAGTTCGTTAACCAGCAAAATCCGCCCACTGGAAGATGGCGTTTGGGGCGAAATTCGCGCAAAAAAAATTGTAACGCTTACGTTTTTGAGTTCATAAGCTTGTAAGTACTCTTTTTATAGGCTTCTTGGGCTAGGAAAACGAATGGAACCATTTTCAAGGCGATAGCTTTAACCGTTTTTGAGAAAACTGAAAAAATAATTTTTGAATGCCGTTTTTGGTTTGGGTACTTAGAATCATGGGATTCAGTTGAAACATTTACTGCATGTTCTACTTTCATTAAAACTAATATGTTGAAATTTTGGTTGCGTTTGGAGTTAAGGAAGGGTTAGAATAAAATATTTTATTAACAGACATAAAAAAGTTTTGGTAACTTTGTATACTTTCCTTAATATCTCGAAAAAGGTTGAGAATTTGGGAAACGGAAGAATACCATTAGAAAGCTTACTAAATGCTCTACAAAAAAGGTTCTAATGAAAGTTTTGATTAGGCGATTTCAATCGGAGAAATAAGTGCTTAAAACTTTAAAGTAATTGATTTCGCTTATTCGAACTGTTCTTTTTGTCTTTGATTTTGATACTTAAAATTATGGGATTCAGTTGAAACATTTTCTGCATGTTTGAATTTCATCAACACTAATATGTTAAAATTTTGGTTACGTTTGGAGCTAAGGAAGGATTAGAATAAAATATTTTATTAACAGACATGAAATGTTTCGGGAACTTCGTATACATTCCCTAATATCTCGAAGACGGTTAGGAATATTGGTAAACGGAGGGTTACCATGCGAAAGCTTACTAAATGTTCTACAAAAAAGATTCTGAAACAATTTTTCATTAGGCTATGTCAATCGGAGAAATAAGTGCTTAAACTTTGAAGTAATTGATTTCGTTTATTCGAACGGTTCATTTTGTTTGTTTTTATTCCTTGTTATTTTTTAATTGCTTAAAGTTGGATAATGTATTTGACAATAAAACAGATTAATTAAAATAAGAAAAACAATTCATTGTTAAAAATATATCAGGCTGTACCGTATGAAATGTCAGTTTTGGATTTGTCGATTTCCTTCAAATGTCTTGAAACTGTCCAGGCTCCTACTCCGAGTTCTTTGACATATTCCCTAGTGTTTTTAATTGCTTATAGTAGTCAAATGTATTTGTCAATAAAACAGGATACGTATAATTAGAATCAATATTTTGTTTGTTAGAATTCGAAGATGCCGTATGAATATCTAGATTACAGTACTGGTGTTGATTTCGTTCTTTAGAATTATTCTTGGTATTCCCTATTTTCATCTGTTACCCATAGTTTTTTATTGTTAGTAGGTTTTTCTTATTGATTATAGAATATAAATCTATTTGGCTATAAAACAGGATACGTAAAATTAGTGACAATATTTCGGAGATTTCTGAGCGAAATACTTTTAAGATTTTCTACCACCACGAACGGCTTTTTTCCTCTATTTTTATCCACTAGATAGGCTTTATTTGGCATATTATTCTATATATGTTTTATTTAGCAGGGGATTCTGATGAAATGTCGTGTGTTTGCTGTGGATTTTAAATATGATGTGTCTAAGATTGGATAACATTAGCGAGTCTACATAGTTAAGAACCGACGACGGAGGATTACTTCTTGCTATGATTTAGTCTACATATGTATATTAAGTCCTAAATCCAAAAAATAAACTTCACAACGGTTAGATACTATGAGCGAATATGGCGGTTCAATGCCCGTAGAAACAAGGGGGCCGCAGGAAATTTACCTGCTAAGAGTTAATCCTCAAGAGCTGTAAATATACCCCAGGTATCCCCCAAAAACTCAGATCCAAACATAGGTTATATACTAAATATTCATAAAGACTACTTAGTTGTAAACCGATTCATCAATTAGCAATAGTTTTCAACAAAGGTTATATACTAAATATTGATAAAAAGTATTTAATTAGAAAAAAAACAATATTCCACAAGACTTGTTTTTGGTCCATTTGTGTCTACTCCATAGACTTAATAGGTATATTATTCTATTGTAGTTGGGCAACTAAACTTTGTTTTATTTTGTTAAATAAAGGTTTTTTTCTTGACTTGTTATTCGTCAAGACTTTTATTTGTCCTTGTGTATTTACTAGATAGGTTTTATTCGGCATGTTATTCTATATAGGCTATATTAGGCAGGGTATTCTATTCAATCTTGTGTACTTCTTCTTGATCCTTCTGTACATGGGCGTATATAAAAACAATTTTGGGTGGGGGCTGAGACCATTTCCAGGGTATGGAATACTAAATATTTAGAGCTTGGAATAGTTTAAGGCAACTAAAACGCTATTACACGTAAAATAAAATATGTTTTATGAACTAAGTGATCTTATTTAATTTATTTTTAAGGGTTTTACGAGAAGTTTTTATTATCAATTCAAAATTTCGGGAGGGGCTGCAGCCCCCTCAGCCCCCCCTCATATACGCCCATGCTTCTGTATCCTCTAGAAAGGCTTTATTAGGCATATTTTGTATTGATTTATAGAGCTTTGCTTTAGAATGAGAGCCAGATTCTGTAATTTCCGCTTCTGTGTAAAAGTTAGCTACTGTCGGTGTCCCTGACGCCTTAATATCACTTTTATTCGAGATGTTCGATAGGATTTTGACAATTTTCACAAGATATATAAAAAAAAATAAGTTTATTTATTTTCTAAGCTTATCAAATGGCACTAGGGACATGAACGGAACCGCACTAAGATGCTGCAGTTCCTGCGAGTCGGACTTTTTATCTGATATAATTGATTACAGGTAATTACTCCCTTATTATTTATCCTGAATTATTCTTCATTAATTTTTGACATTTTTCTTATGTACAAAATTTTGATTGACCATAGCCAAAAAACTTCGTCTGAAAACATCCAAAGTTTTTTAGAGCTTAAAGCTTACCTCAAGTATAATGTACGGACAGCAATTTAGTTTGCCGATTCCAAAGATTTTTATTTTTAGATCCATCAATTTATTTTTTCTTCCAAATTTGAAAAAATGTGGATAAATCCAAGAAAACGGTATCAATCCTCGGGCAAATGATTCAATTTGATCTGCAGGATGCTTCTAAAGAAATATTGAGCAGTATTAGAAAGACTGCCAGTTTAGTCTTATATTAAATGTAAAAAATGGAGCGTGTTCACTGTAGAGAAAAAACTCTTATATAAATACTGGTTGAAACAATTATTTTATTATTTATTTATTTGTGGAGCTTCGTAACGCAGACGACTGTCTCCTTGAAATGTGGGTTGAAACAATATATCAACTTAAAAGAAATTGTTATTAATTTTTATTGAGAAAAAAGATATTCTCGTTCTGATGGCCCTTCTAGCCACCTTAGAGGCAGTCATAAACAAGAGTTTATTACTACATTATATGTTACAGTTATATTATATTTTATAATATTGTTATTAATCTTATTATACCCGTATAGTATGCATTATTATACTATTGTTACCTTGTTTTGAGTTGATTTCAATTAATAAAAATGTTTATTTGAAAATAACTAGTGGTTAATGATTTGTCCATAATCTCCACTACTTCGTTACACTGTGCGGCGGACGGAAAAAGAACCTGTGGGTGCAATTATTTGCTATTAAATAGTGCAATTTTGGAATTGTTCATACCAGGGTTGTTTTAGTCAATTTTGGACTCTTTAAGAAACAAAAAAAAAGTTCTAAGTGTGGAAAATGGATTTATTTTTCTCCATAGCCTCTAGCTGCAGTTTTACACTTATCCCAGCATTTAACTGAAGCCTGAATGCTTCAGTATAGAAAGATTTATTATTAAAATGGAACCATTGTAGGACATCATTCTTCACTTCGTCAGTATTGAAACGTTTTCCTCGAAGGAATTCCTTCAGTGGCCTTAGAGCTGGAAATCACCTGCTGCTAAGTTAGGACAAAACGGGGGTGTGGCAATAGCTCCCAGCCAAGTTCTTGGATTGTGCGTTGAGTAGAGCAAGAAATGAACATAAATTATTGTGTTCACTGTTTTAAGCGACAGATTACACATCTTTGCAATTTCACGGCAGGTTATGCGATGATTGTCCAGAATTAGTTGCTGCATAAGCTGATTGTTCTAGAGAATGACTATGTGGGCACCATGACCAGGATTGTCAGTAGTAGAGATATGGACATTCACGAAGTGCTAGTATTAACATATTTATCTGCCTACATGTCAGATATATTGAAAATTAAATAATACTTCATTTTACTTAAATATTATTTACATTATTATTATTTTTACTAGCTGATGTTCCTATCGCTGACGAGTATGTAATGAAAATTTGTTTTTCTGACCATCTTTTTGGCTAAAAACATTATTTGTTACCACATCAGTCAGAGCGTACAAATTAAGAAATTTTGAGAAACAGAAATATCACTTTCTCTGTTTCTCCTCTTCCATACACATCCATCAATTCTGAATTTGTGTAGAGAAGCCAGGTAAATTGTAGTCAAGATCTGCAGTAGATTAAGGCTAGACTGTTTTCTATTCCCTGCCTAACTACTAACCACCACGGTGTATTTCCCTCCCTAGCAAACACGATAGCATTACTCTCTTTCAAGCTTCAACGAAGCTTGTCGTTTCAAATTACTCAAGCGTTCATAACTAGTGCTAGAAATTTTTTAAGGATGAATTTTATGCGTGAAACTAGAAAATATCATAAAACAGAGTGATTGTATACAACTTCTGACAAAACCTTCATTTCATTTATTTAGACATTAGAAAAATAGAATATTAAATAGTTCCTAATATCTTCAGTCTGGGCTTATTATTTGTAATAATTTAATTTAAAAAAAGAAAAAATGCTATGTAGTTTACATTTTTATCTTTCTAATATTGGAGTTTCCAAAAATTCAAACAAAAGTAAAAATGAACCAACTGTTCAAAAACTGTATTACCACTTTAAAATGGTAAAACATGAGAATTATATCTTCTGAATAAAATACAAATGTATTTAGAATTGTGTCTTTTTTTATTTATTTTTTTAATGTGTCCATTTTTTTTTTTTTTTTTTTTTTTTTTTTTTTTTTTTTTTTTTTTTTTAGAGTTTTCAGCACTGTAGGGCGATTGAAAGTGCTCTCGAGTTGACTGCCTCTTGTTCAGAGGGACCAGTTTTTCCTATAATTATTGGAAGAAGGCCGTCCCAGACATTGAATCAATCAAAAGAGAACCCATCGGTTGTTCCATTTGCTGTAAGCTCATTTTATATGACAGTAAAAATATTCTATGATTCTTGACAGTTCTGCACTGTTGGAGAATATTGTTTTTAAGAGTATTTCTTTTTTACATTGCCCAAATCTTGCTTATTCGAGATGGGTCCTAAGTGGGTGAAAATTTGTAATATAATTGTAGGGGCCATATTCCCTATGACTTAAAATGAAGAAGGATAGGAGAGCAGTGACTATTACCAACATCGGAGCTGGAAGTGCCATGTAATGTGCTGATTCCTGGACTTAGGTCATTCACACCTTGCTTCCTGGAATAGCTGAAGTTAGTAGCAACATATTCTTTAGATGGAAGCATCTTAAGAATATGGAATGTCATTTTTAGCACTTATTAATTTTTCCCACTCCCCTTATGGAAGGGGAAAACCAATTTACTTGAAATGAACACCTTTGACATAAGTTATTGTGTGCTCTTTCAAATTAAACTTTTTTATGTTACATACATTTTCAAGAAAACCAGAATATGAAACAATTTAAATTGTTTTACAATCTAATAGTGGGTAAATATAATTACAAAAACAAAATGATGAGCATCCCCCTGAAGCTCTCCTTGTCTCCTTGTTAGGAAACAAGGAGAGCTTTTGATTTCACAAATGTTTGCATGTCATTTTGTAAATAATTTAATTGACCTAATTTTTCATCTTTTTTTTTTTACAGTTTCATAGTTTTGATGTGAGTGATAAAAGCTTTAAATCCAATAAAGGAAACAGCAGAATGAAAGCTGTTTCAACTATATCAGTGCCTGGTGTTGGAGTTGCGACTCAAGTAAGTAAGGAGAATTAAATGATTATCCTGTTTTAGATAACTTATATTATTATAAATATGTTAAAACTACCTCTTGATATTATTAGAATTTTCTGGATGCGAGAGGTCAAGCTTGTATGTGTAGTACTTTTTCATATCTTTCGCACAGTAAATTACTGTTTGCTCCTGAAGTACGGATTCTTTGTGAACTTTATTCATGTCTAAGGGTGGGCTTACATCTGATAGTTATTGCAGGATATTTATTTCAGACAGAAAGTTTGACTAATGTAGACAGCGAACAATTTTTGTCTGAGATATATATTTCTATCACGAGCAATAAGGGTGAGTTTACAGACACTACTCGCAGGAAATATATCTCAGATGTCAGATATAATAATTATGATAATTATCTACCCGACACCTGAGATTAAAATAATACTCTAATAAGTGAGTATTTTGTTAATAATACAAACTATAATTAAATAATATTAAAATAAAATTCAATTTCAACCGATGCTGAGGTTACTCTTGAGTCGGAAGTATATGCAAGTGCAGATATATTGAGTTACTCTCATTATTGTTAAAATCAAAACATAAATCCTAATTTTAATTTAATACATCCATGTCTATACTATTGGTAAATATTGAAAATTCTTTCTTATATTTATCAAATAGAATATTAGGTTGTTTTGGCCAATTGCCACCTTTCAATGTAATCGATTTTATTAATCTTTGTCTGTTTTTGTCAAATAGTGTGCATGAATATAAGATGTGGCTCAATGTTTGTGTAGTCGCATTTACATTTATCGGTATTCTGTATCTTAAATCTTGTCAAATATTGTCCGGTCGGTCCATGTTCTGTAAGAAATTTTGTGAATTTATGGTGTGAACTTTTGATGGAGTTGAAGTTGGTGCTCGTAATGTGGAGGATATTTGATATTTGTGTAGGCTGTAGGATTTATTTGAGTCAGTCCAGTCTTTGTCCCATTTTTCTACTGTCATTGCACATAGAACCCAAAAAAGGCTTAAAATGGTAAATTAGTTAAGAATTATGGTTGTAGTAATTTTAAAACATGAGTCTTCTGTAATTGGAATGTAATGATTTCTTTAGATGAGTGACGGCGAAGTGCGGATAACATACTCAGATGGGAGCGAGCTGAGGGTAAACGGTGACCAATCTGGCGGTGTGTTATATCGTAAAGAAGGGAAAGAAGAAAGAATAAAACAAGGAGAGAAGGTTCCATCATTCCTCAGACCAAAACTTGCGCAAATTCCTACAGTATTACGTGCTTTAATGCCACAGCAACAGCAGCATTTACACCTTAGGTGACCAGTATTAACCTTTCTCTTGTGCCAGCACTTTTTTTTTTTTTTTTTGTAATCATAAAACTTTTTTAGTTTCTTGTTTTCTTATGATTTTTATTATAAATTCTACCACTTAAGAGAGTGCAATATAGTTTAACTCTTGAAGTGGTTTATCATATTTATATTCATTTATTTTTACCATATTTTTAGAAGATTATTATATCAAAACTTTGTTTTAATTGTAACTTTTTTTCAGAAATGTTCTTACTGTGACTGAAATGCCTTGATTTTCACAGAAGTGAAGCTTTATGTTATATTGTTAATTTTTTTTAAATAATATTTCATTTGTCGATAAACTTCTGTATTTTATTTCTATTTTAATTGTACAGTCAAAAAATATACGGATGTTAATAATATATTACATTACAACAAAGTGTTAATTTTTTTTCTTCCTTTTCAAAAATATTTGATTTTTGTAAATATGAATACTTCAGTTTCTCAGCAGTTGCTTTTGGCTTACAAATATATATATATATATATATATATATATATATATATATATATATATATATGGGAAGGTGTACCTCTGACCATATTGTACCTTTGACCACTGAGGCTGTGGCGGCGTGTAGCAACATTTTATAAATTTTGGTGTAATTAGTGTTTAGCTCCTTCATTAGGGGGCTTGTGTAACCTACCTTGGATTATTCAAGTGAAAGATGATTGTTGCAAAAATACATATCCATTTCTATCATAAAAATGTATAAAATGTTGTTCCTTTGACCAGGTCAAAGGTACAGCACATCTGAGTCATTTTTTCGTAATTCAAATTTTATGTTCTTCTGCTACAATTTTTTTTTTTAAATAATTACTATTGGTTGATTTAATTGTTCAAAGAATTTAACAAATAATAAATGAAATAAGTTCAAACTGACTTTATCAATCCTCAGAGTAGCAGTTCGAACCTATCGCCCCTTATCATTACACCTGTAGTTGTAAGGCCTCATCGAAGGCAAGGAAAATGCAAAAGAAGCCGGTCCTAAGGAAAACCTTTTATCCTGACAGATATTCCTGAAAAGCTAATTATTGTAGCTGAAAAAAAAAAACAAAAACGAAAGCTCCACCCTGAAGTAGGACACCACATACAAATAAACCCCTTCCTAAAAAAGGGGTAAATAAAAAGAAAATTTACTTTTATCGATTGGACTTGATTTTTCAGCATATTAAGCATAACATAATATCAATAATAGCTTTTTTATTATGCTTACATCCTTGTCCTGTATTTATTAAACATACAATATTACTGAATACATTTTTTTTCTGTGCTGGTGTGTTGTTTTTACGTGGTCAGAGGTACAACACCCCATGTTCAAAGGTACAACTACATGTTGTACCTTTGACCACTGTACGATTATTTTTTTAAAAAATAATAAAAAATATTAAATGTAAAGCTAGAATCTTGAAAAAACTAAATATGATAAGCAATAGAATACTAATTACAATGAAATAAAAAAAAAAGAATTTATCTTTAATATTCAAGCTAAAAAAAATTAAATTTTGCTAAGTGGTCAAAGTTATAACACCTTCCCCTATATATTCCCGTTGAAGAAGGAAAATGAAAATTCCTTTAAATCTAATGGGATTTTTCTTCCTACCTTGATAGTAAGGCCTTCTGGATCTACAGCAGTGTGTTCATTAACTTCGCATATTTTCCCAGATGGTGTCAAGGTATATTTTTTTATTATGCATTGAAAAATTGTTTAGTATTCAGGAATGTATGAATACCACAAGGAAACATTTGTGGATGAAAAGAAAACTACTGGTAACTAAAGGAAAAGGTGACAGCCTACATTTTTTTTATTATTCAAACCCCTAACACCTAGGAATAAAGATGAACAAGTTCTGTCATTAAAATAGTTTTCAGCCTCACATTTTTTTGGGATGATTTTTCGTAAAATTTTAAATTACCCTCCTAGCACCCATTTTGACCTATTATTCTTTAAAAATTGAATTAAGAAGAAAAAGAAACCTTTATTAATTCAAATTAGTTAATAAAGTGTGGTCATGGCTATACAGCATGCTCATCCTACCCCTTCCATGTTGATTTCTGATGATACACATTTTAATCACTTGTTCTTTATTTAGTGGTAAAAACAATTCTTCCCAGATAATCTCATCTCTGGAATAGCCCCCCCCCTCCACATTTTATTTATTTTCTTTAGAAATTGCAAAAAAAAGGAAGTAGATTATTTTCGGTTTAAGACAAAACCACAGGTAAGGAATGGTATCCATTAATGCCTATACATATACATGTTAATAGCTGAGCCAATAAGGTAAATGTTAATTCAGATAAATAAGAATTGTTTTTGGGAATTAAGACATTTCAGTGCTTCTCTTTAAAGTATTGTGTTGCCTTATACATCTTGGGCTTATATAGAAAATAATTTCGGGGGGGGCTGGGATCATTTCCGGGGTATGGAATACTAAAAATTTAGAACTTGGAATAGTTTTAGGTGTTTTAATTGCCTATTAAAATAATGCTATTACACATAAAATAAAATATTTTTTATGAAGTAAGCGATCTTATTTAATTTATTTTTAAGGGTTTTATGACACATTTTTCCATCAAATCAAAATTTCGGGGGGGGGGGGGGGTGCACCCCCCCCCCCCCCCCTTATATACGCCCATGTTATACATTGACAAGGCCAGAGCCGGGCCCAGGACCAGATCACGGGCCCCCTCTTCTCAGAGCCAGACTGAAAATTCTAGTACTTTTCTATAGGACTTGGGACATTTTAAAATTATTTCCATCTTGAGTTTTGAGCGAAATGAGAATAAAAGCCGACAATCTGTGCAGCAAAGGTCACTTTCGGTACTTGTAGTTTTATTAGGACTCCTAATGAAATATACTATTCTGGGACTGCACTTGTTTTGTCGTTTTTGTACATTAAAAAAAATATAGATCCCATTCCAATAAATATAGGCTACGTCGGTCTATATTTCTAAACCCCATTCTTTTTACAAGCTCATAACCTATACATTTTTTTTTTTCAATTAGCGATGCCTGGCCCGGGACAACCCCCCTCATGTGGCGGCCTTGGACAAGGCTATGGTTGGAATGTGATCCTCCAGGGAGATGGAGCAGAGCTTGGAAGAGGCTGCTCTTCTCTTCTTTGTCTATGCTCGAAATGGTCTAATTATGATGAAACGTGGTACAAAAATCCTTCTTCTAATTTGTAACGTCGAGTTCGGTAACCAGCTGAATCCGTTTACCTGAACAGAGGTTTTATGGCGAAATTCGCGCGGTAAAAATTCGTAGCGCATACGTTTTCGCGTGAATATGCTTTCAGATACACTTTTTATGTAGAAAAAAGAAAGAAACCATTTTTAAAACGATATCTGTAACATTTTATAAGAAAAGATACAACTACTTTGCCCAACTAATTTTCAGTTTGGGTACTCAGAATCGTTGGATTCAGTTGAAATATTGTCCACATATTTGAAATTCATACAGCCTAAGATATATAAATTTTGGTTACATTTGGACTTAAATTTAACTTAAGCGAAAAAAAATTTGTGAATTTTCATTCTGGGGATTAAGCCCCCCTTTTAGCCGCCACTGCTGTCAGTTTAGTGTTATGGCGCCTAAAATCTTACTTCTCTTAGAGATTTCATTTTGCATTTTTCACGAAAGATCAAAACCAAATATTCAAAGCTCATATTCCTTTACAAATTACAGTAGGCATATGAACGGAAACGCGCTTAGATAGCACTTTTTTTTTTTATTTTTGTTGGAATGTAAAAGGTCGCCCATAAATTATTAAGCAAAAAAAAAAAATCTGAATTATGTTCGTATGAATTAGTATGTCAATTACTATATGAAGTAAACTTTCAAAGGAAGCGGAACTAAATCACAAAGAGGCAGAACCAGGTAGAAGAAAATAGAGAGAAGTAATTGCATAACAAACAGGAACATTGTATTATAACTAATAAGTCTGAAAATTATCTTTTAATTATTATATTTAATTTCTCAATCCTTAAGAAATTGTAACTATAAATGAAAATATTTTTTTATCTATTTCAATATAATTTTCTGACCCGAATTAATCTGAAGTCTCTTTGCTGTTGAATGTTTCAATCTCTTTGGGCCAAATAATGTTTTGATTTTCTTCTGTTCTGCTGGAGGGAGGTTTTCACATTAGTGTGATACTTCTGTCAGGATACGGTTTTTGTATTTTCCTGACTCATTGTTATTCAATTTTGCTTGGAGTATGAAATGTAGTCATTTAATTAGCATATTAACAACGGCCTTACGTAGTATGTAGGCGTAATAGTTTGGAAATTGTCTTCAATCTGTTTCTAGATTCTAAATTCATTATTTAAAGGAACCTGCTGATGTTCTTTAAATTGTTCGTTGAAGTTTTTTTTTAATTTAAAAAATGA
The DNA here is from genome assembly GCA_946811695.1 of Gonocerus acuteangulatus. Classification (NCBI taxonomy): domain Eukaryota; kingdom Metazoa; phylum Arthropoda; class Insecta; order Hemiptera; family Coreidae; genus Gonocerus; species Gonocerus acuteangulatus. Next base: position 56,642,965 of record OX328127.1, on the reverse strand, counting down.
TATCAGTGAGATTTTTACTAAGCAATAATTCTTGTATTTCCCAAACATCCTGTATAATTGTTCCACGATTTTCCAGGTAGGTTTCTTTTTGACTGGGATTTGGACAATTATTTAGATACACACCAGTTATTTTTCTAGTTTACTCACATTCCTAGATTTCTCTTTCAAAAAAGAAGTTACTCTAGCAACATGGCTAAGATAAGGAAGAAATATGACAATATTATTAAGTCTTCTGAAGATAAGAGAGATTATCGTGGCTTGGAACTTACAAATGGAATGAAAGTTATTTTAATCAGTGATCCATCTACTGATAAATCAGCAGCAGCATTAAGTGTTAACATTGGTTTGTTAAATCAAAAGTTTTAAATTATTTTAATTATCAATCTGATTTTCTTCTTTATAATGTGAAAATTTAATTTTAGGATTCATGAGTGACCCTGAGCACTTGCCTGGCCTTGCACATTTCTGTGAACACATGCTTTTTCTTGGGACCGAGAAGTATCCTCGTGAGAATGAGTATTCGAAATATTTGTCTGAACATGGGGGAAGCAGTAATGCTCATACATCCCAAGAACATACATCATATTATTTTGACGTTACTCCAGAAAATTTTCAGGGTGCTTTAGACAGGTAAGTCTAATAATATGTATATTTAGAAATAACATAAACTTCCATAGCCATTATATTCTATTAGTTGTCATCCTTTGTAAGCCCCCCTGGTAAAATAGTGTGTATTTTCAGTGAGTCTTATTACAGAAAGAAGTCAATGTACCTCAAATTATTTTAAATGATCTGTCATCATCTCGGTCAGCATCTGTCATTCAGTGCTAGATAGTGATACGATAACCAATGGATCATATTTTATCGTCACTAGTCATGACATGGCCTGTATAGTGGAAGGTTTCCTTGCTTTTACTAAGGCTGTAAATCATTTTTAATTTTAACTCCTGATGAGGTACTAAAGGTGCGAAACTATTAGAGCTGGGAATAATGAATCAATTTTATTAATTCATGAATTTTATTTGGTGACCTGCCTGATAAGTGAATAAATATATTTTGTTAATAGGTCAGCTCCCTTATTCATAGGTATATAAATTGTTTCTCTAAAATACTTTCAAGACGACAGGTTTATGCCACTGTTTCTAATGATGTAATTTCTTAATTTGTTTGCAGATATTTAGCACAAATATTAAGTTTTAACTTATTTTTTATTGCTATTGCAGGTTTTAATCCTTTCTGCTCTAACACTTTTAGATGAAACTAATAAAAATTGATTTGATATTCAATAATAGACAACTTTGACATAACGAATATGTGTGTGGGGAAAATTGGTATCCAGGCATTATGTTGATTAAGTAATTTCTTAGTTATTCTTGTCCTAATAAATGTCTTTACAAACGCACATGAAATTAAAAGGCAAATAGCAATTCAATAATTTAATTAAGTATTGAGATTGTCTTTATAAAGATATATGAAATATACTGCAAATGTAAATTGCCTTATTAGACTTGTATTACATCAAGACAAACATTCCTGAAATGCTAATTACTACTAAATAGTTAGGGATTATATATTCTCGGTTCGTAATGAAGATTATTTGGAAGCATAGGTTATTTTAGAGAGTAAATTTCTTAAATGTTACATCAAATTTAATTAAGGTATTTTTAAATGTTCGGCCTGTGGCACTGATGGCTCTTATTCGAAATTTCGAGGATTTAAAAAAAAAAAAAAAAATTAAATATATTTTTCTAGATAAATTGTTCGTACTTTTAGGAATATTTTTAAAATTTCTCAATTATCTCAAGCTGTAAATTCATAACCTGTAAATTCATAACTAATTTTTTTGCTTTCATTGTCTATTTTACGCAGTGAGATGGATGAAAATATAATTCTTATTAGGGTTTTTTGTAATTTCTGAGTAGATTATTTTCTTCAATTTTTTCGTGTGAGCATAATTTAATATTGTTCAAAACACAGAATAATTTAATTTTTAAGTTGAGCGGAGAGTGAATAATGACAATTCTGACATAGAAACAAAATGATTTTATTTCTTGTTTTTGTATTCTCTGTGCTATTCTAGGAGGTAAAAAAGTGATATTGTTTGTACTGTTGTTTGATATTTTTGATGGCTATTGTTGACCCTTTGTAAAGATGTTTTTGTCAACAATCTCTTGTTTGAGTCAGCAATTTAGAAAGTAAGTCACCTATCTTTGCACACTACAAAGGAAGACCTTAAAAATTGAGTCAGCAACGCTTACAAACCTTATCTAAAGCTATTAACCTTTAATAATGGATCCAATAAATCACCCAAGATACTCTTTAATACTCTTCTGTAAAACTTATATTGTTATTGATAAATTAATTGTACAGTTGAAAGAAAACCTTTAGCACTTTTATTTTTGTAATGATTCATATATTTATTAATTTTTATTAATATATTTACATATATTTATTAATTTTTATTAATATATTTACATATATTTATTAATTTATATTATTTGATAACCTCTTTCTGTGAATAATTTAGTTTTTAATTCTACATAGGGGTTATATATATATGATTTTACAAATGAGATATATGGCATACTTTTTTTTCCTAGTTAATCATAATAGATTGGATGTGTAAATATGCTTTTTCTGGATTTCGACTTATTAACTTTGTAGAATCGATAAATAGTCAGCTGATACACATGCTCAAATTTTTGTCTTGACTCACCCAAGGTTAGGAAGGTTAGCCTCTTGAACTGTTTGTAATTTTTAAAGAAGTGGCCAGTAATAATTATAGTTTTATCTCCTGATAGGGCACCAGAAGGGCTTGAAAACATGAAGAGCCACAATAAAAATTTCTGGTGCAGATATAATTCTGTTTTTTAATTATTTACCTGCCACCTTACATAAGTATATTTTATGATATTTGAGGGGTTGAGAATGCAAGTGGTGGGTCAAGATACACCACAAGTGGTTTGTTCATTTATACTTAGCCTCATATTATCATAAATATGCTTTAGCAATGGCTAAACTGGAAAAAGTCCGACTCGCAGGAACTGCATCATCTTAGGGTGGTTCCGTTCATATCCCTATTGTCATTTGAAAAGCTTAGAATAGAAACAGATGATATTTTGTTCGACCTTTCTACAAAGGGATTTATGACTTTACCTGGTCGGGTCCGCCAGACCCCAGAATCCTCTTCTAGAGATATTTATTTCATACGTTTCAATGCATTGAAAAATATCAAAAATTTTCACATTTTTTTGTGTTCTACTATAGTAATAATTCTACAAATTAAAGCAATTAAACAAAAAATAAAAAAACCAACAGCATATAGGCAGTTGAAAATATTCAAAAGACGTCATCGAATCTCTTTCTCTTGGAAAGCTATAATTCTAACAATAAATTTCTTTTCTTATTTTACTTATTATGTTTTATTGTCTAATTCATTCTCCTACTATAACCAATTAAAAAATAATAAGAAATAAAAACAGACAAAAAGACCCATTCGAATAAACGAATTCAATTACTTCAAAGTTTTAAGCACTTATTTCTCCGAATGGCATCGCCTAATCAAAACTTTCCTTAGAACCTTTTTTGTAGAGCATTCAGCATGCTTTCGAATGGTGACCTTCCGTTTACCATGATTCCCAACCATTTTCGAGATATTAAGGAAAATATAGAAAGTTCCCAAAACTTTACATGTCTTTTAATAAAATATTTTATTCCAACCCTTCCTTAACTCCAAACGTTGCCTGAATTTCAAAATATTAGTTTTAATGAAATATGAACATACAGAAAATGTTTCAACTGAATCCCATGATTTTAAGTACCCAAACCAAAAACGTTATTCAACAACTATTTTTCAAATTTTCTCGAAAACGGTTAAAGCGATCGCCTTAAAAATGGTTTCATTCGTTTTCCTAGGCCCAGAAGCCTATAAAACGAGTACTTGCAAGCATATGAAGTAAGCAGAACGATTTTTTTCGCGCGACATTCGCTCCAAAAACCATTTTCCGGTGGGCGGATTCTGCTGGTTAACGAACTTGACCTTTCAAATTAGACGAAAGATTTTTGTACCAAATTTCATCAAAATTGGACCATTATTGAGGCCAGCAGAGCGCGAACAGACATATATATATATATATATATATATATATATATATATATATATATATATATATACATACAAATTTGAACCACCGTAATGTTCGGTCTCTAGGGGTTCTGAAACGCAAAATTTTCTAGTCGGCACTTCCGGATTGTTTCATGAGATCGACCTTATAAGCGGGGTTCCTCCCTATGAAGGCGCGCTAAAAACGTTACATAAAAGCGTTACAAAAAAGTGTCCGCTGACGTTCCCTTAAAAAACGATTGGATGAGTTTTTTAAACCTGCCTAATCAGTCCGTCCTGGGGAGAAGAGGTTTTTTTTTCTAAATGGCACTGCAACCACTAGGGTCATTAGTGTTATTTTGTTACAAGACTCAATGTACATTATGCTCAACTAAACAGAAAGATAAGATGTAATCATAAGCAAAATCCAGTGCATTCGTAACACCCAAAACAAAACAAAAAAATAAGCAAAATCGCTCCATTTGGGATCGAGGTGTACCTTGGAACTAAATAATTTATTTTCTCTTACCTGCCTTTATGAAAAAATTCCCTCCTGATGGAAGCAATTATGTTCAGTTCACCAAAACAGAAGAACCATTAAATTAAATGAAAGACACAAGTAAACTTACACCACTTGCATTCTCGACTCCTCATATAAAATATCTGTTGCTAGGAGAATATATTATTAAGTTACTAACATAGAATGCCATCAGACTGACTAATTTAATTTGTTAATAAACATTTCATATTAATTTTAAAAAAGAAATAGAAAAAATAGTACATTGGTAGATTAACTAGCTATAAGAATTTACTATTTCTCTGTAAACTGGTAATTATTCTTCTCTTCTTACTCTTCAATGAAATATCATTATTATTATTATTTTCAGGTTCGCCCAGTTTTTTATATCTCCTCTTTTTACTGAAAATGTTACTGATCGAGAGGTTAATGCTGTTGATTCGGAGCACGAAAAAAACATTCAAAATGACTCCTGGCGTTTGAATCAATTAGAACGATCTCTCTCTAAACCAGGTCATCCTTATACAAAGTTTGGAACTGGTAAGATTTTTAATTTTTTTTTTTGGCATGTTTCCTCCCTCCCTATTGGGAGAAAACCTTCTTGTTAGTCGACCTAAATCACGCAATCCAGAACTACTTAGAAGAAATGTTGACACTTAATAATCTATAGGTGGGGGAAAAAATAGTTGTTTAAATTTGTTTATAAATATATCCTTGTCTCCTCAGGTATTTTATTTTTTGTTCTTTGCAGAACATTTTCAGGAACTAAGTCCCATTTTCAATGCTCATCCATAAATTCTTAATCAGCCGAACCTTGTATGGGCATTGAAATTTTGGACTTTTTCGTCCTTCTGAACATCAATTTCCACCATCCAGCAATTCCTACAATATCCTTGTCTGTTCACACTCTACCATCTAAGAAATTAGTCCTATTTTGATGAAATTTGGTAAAAAAATACTTTGTCTAAAACCGAAAGTGAAGTTTTTTACCCATTGCAATCTGCCTGCCAGAACATTGTCTATTTGGAAAAAATCCGCAAGAAAATATCTGTAGCACTTATGATTTTGTGTTAATAGGTTTCCAGGTACACATTTCATAAGTATTATGATAAGGAGAACCACTTTCAAGATTGCAGATGACCATTTCTGAGAAGACAAATCGAAAACTAAATTTTTGTTTGAATTACTCCAAAACAATGGATGAAATTGAACATCTTATCACACATTCGTCATTTATCCAAATTAAGTTAACTCAAAAAATGTCAACAGACTTTATAGTTTGGACTTTCACATATTTTCTTAAATATCTCAAAAACTATTGTGAACTCATGTTAAGTTAAAGGTGATCATTTGAAAGTCTAATAAATGAACTATAACACAATTTAGGCATAAATTTCAAGAGGCAAAGAGAAAGAAACACCAGCACATGTGCTGGGAATTGGGACCATAATATCGTCCCTACCATGTCAAACTATCGGATATGAAAATCTTGTTTTTCAGATTTGATACTTTGCTCTTGCATTGTGGATGATACTGCTTGTCGCAACTCTAACCCCTTTAGAATAGCCGGAAATGCCTTAAATAAAGTTCCAATTAGACCACTTTTCAATATATTACTTCATCAATGTATTGAAAATGGTCTTTTGCTTTTGCTTCGATTTTCATATTTAATAGTTCGACATGGTAGGGACGATATTCTCTTGGTAACACATCCCCATAATAATGTGAAACATGCTCTCAAGGAAATCTTAACAGAAAGAGGTTACAAGTGCTTCGAAGAAGTTTTCAGCATCGACGACCAAGGCTCCACAAGATACGCTGACATCGTTTCCTTCCAGCAGAATACCAAAACTGCTCTAATTTTAGACCCGCCTATCCAATATGAAGACAACAAGGTGAAAGAATAAATTTCAAGAAGCAAGCAATCTACAATAATTGCATGACCTATTATGAAGAAAAAATTCCCTGGGAGTTATGCACTTAGAGAATACAGTGTTCAGGGATTGTGATTCGGTTCCAGAGGCAACATCCCGAAGGGGACAGGAGCTTTTCTCAAGGAAACTGGAATCAGCGAGGAACAATTATAATCATAGCTGAAACAATTCTTATTGATTCCCTGGCCATAATTCAAAACCACATATATGGTTGAAGTCCTGTATCTTATTTATTTATAATTTTTTTTTTTTTTTTTTTTTTTTTTTCACATCGCTACCAAAGCGATGCATAAAAATCAATAATAATAATAATATATTTTTTAAAATTTATTGTTATTTCCCATAGCCAGAAGTATTTTAAGTTGTTTTGTTTTTTATTTCTTTTAACATTTGTACAATTTATTTTATCATAGTTTTATTAGTTTGTTTTTAATATTCATGTTGCTTTTATTTGTTTGATTTAGTTTTATAATACTTGTAATTTTTGTTGATTAGTATATGGGCAACTAAACTTTGTTTTTTTGTTAATTTAAGTTTTTTTTTTCTCTTTCTCTATTAATGAGAAACTATTTTCTAATCTTAAGTTAAGGTTCATCATTTTATATATATATATATATATATATATATATATATATATATATATATATATATATTATAAAGTTCCTTCTCAAATTAGTTAAGCCAGAATCTAACTTCAGTAACTTGTCAATTCATATTTTCCTTTTAGGCAACAAGAGAACCCTTGATATCATACCCAAGGAAAGAGGTGTGAACGTTAGGAATGAGCTCCTTGCGTTTCACCAGGAATGGTACTCAGCAAATATTATGACATTGGCCGTTCTTGGGAAAGGTAATTTAATTTGAGTAATTTTTGTTCAATACAGATTTTTTTATTTATATTGTTTTCAACATTTTTTTGTTTAGTTTAAATACACATGTTTGATTTTCATTTTCATTTGTCTTTATGGAACTTTGTTTTAGAAAATCTTGATGACCTACAAGAACTAGTAGTATCATTATTTTGTGATGTTGTAAATAAGAATATCACAGCTCCAGTATGGGAAGAACCTCCCTTCTCAAAGAATGAATTAATGTTGAAAGGTTATGTTGTGCCAATTAAAGATGTCCGATCTCTTGCAATTACATTTCTTATTCCTGACTATCAGAAAGAATACAAAGCTGCTGTATGTATTTATTTTCTAAAGTAACTTGAGAAAGGTAAACTATTTAGAATTCTTTGCTCAACTGCTAAAATGCGTGTTCAGAACAAAATGGCTATAAAATAGAACCAATCAAGTTATAACAAATAAAAAAAATATTTAGTTATATATACTCACCAACCTTCAACAACTTTTAAAAGAAATTGATGAGTTTTAAGAGTGGTGTAATAATATTTTATAGGCAAAGCTAAGATTGAAAAACAATTAATTGACTTCTTTTTTTTTTGTAGTAAAGTACTCTGGAATTCAGATAGGATTTATTATCTTTGATCGATTTTTCATAATTTCATATATATAATTTTAAACACATAAAATAATATTCACCTATGATTTAAAAAGAAACAAAGAAAGAAAGCTTTTCCCTTACACAGTTGACTGCAATATATTGTGGGCATAAACATGTGAGGTGTTTAGAATCAAAACAAGACACATCATTATTTTTACGATTTTGAGATAACAGTTGATTTTGCATGTTCAAAATGTCCTCTGAAAGAAAGAAAATACTGGTAAAGAAAATGATTTTCAAAACACAATTGATCATGCTGTTTTTTAATGCTGATGTTGAAAGTTGGTTTCAAAACATACATCAGTGAATTATAAAACTAAGTAAGTCACATCAAAAAATGAAAATGCCTTCAAAATAAATAATATAACAGATAAACTTCTCGAATTACTCAAAAAAATTCCTCTGTAATACTTACAACTTCTAAGAAAATTATACAAGTATGTATATAAAATTAAACATTAGACTTGTTCTGTTTTTGTGTTTTCTGAACAAATTGGTTTCAATGTGTCCTGTTTTGATACCAGACGACTCATGTATTCATTATTTGAAAGAATCTTATATGGTGCTTATGATCTCAGCAGTTGATGCACCTTAGAAGATTAATAGTAATAATATATGCATATACATAACGTGGATAATGCAAGAAAAATTATTCAAAGTCCACTATAAATAATTTTGTAGAAATGATAATGATCGCTGTATTAGGGGGTCTCTGTTTAACATTCATATTGTTTGTATTGTAACATTCATATTGTTGTTGTGTCATTTTGTATATTTTCTTAAATACCTGAACATACTAAAGCTTTATAAACCTTGCACAAAAAATGTCAGGCTTCAGTTTTAATAGGACCTCCTGGGTTAGAGAAAGAAGCGCTTGACATTTCGAATATATTGATCACATACCATGAATTTTTATTCTAAGTCATGCACATCACACGAAGGATAAGCATTATATAGAATCATGCTAAGATGGTGCAGTTCCTGCGAGTCTGACTTTCATTTTTTCTTGACTATTAGTGTTAGCTGTTAAAAACATTGGATATCCAATGTAATTGTAAATTTGGTAAATCTTGATTTTTAATTTTATTAAATTACTTTTTATTTGCAATATGAAAGAAATCAAGTTGTCTTAATTGAGTAATGGAGTTAGGTTTTTGGTGATGCTTGCATTTTAAGATGGGATGTGAATTCAATATTGATTGAACATGATTTTTATGAATTGTAAGTAAGACTATTTTATTTTTTTGATTTTGCAGCCAGGGCACTACTTGAGTCATTTGATTGGCCACGAGGGTCCAGGAAGTCTTCTGTCTGTTCTGAAAGCTCGCAGTTGGTGCAACAACTTGGTCGGTGGTCCAAGAGGGACTAGTAAGGGCTTCGATTTTTTCACAATTAATGTTGACTTAACTCCTGATGGGATCGATCATGTTGATGACATCATTCATTTACTTTTCCAGGTATCTGTTAAATATCGTACTTTAATAATAATACTTAAAAAACACATTTCAAAGTTCAACGTTTCTTAATTTCCATCTGCCCTGGCTGGTTTCAGTCCTATATGAATGTTCAGTGCTCTTGTAATGATAATATTAACACTCACAACACTTGTGGTAGTTATCGAATTTAGTTTGGTGTGAATACATTACGGTGGCAGACTTCCTTACTAAATCACACCTAGTAACATACTCATTCACTCTATTATAGCTGAAAGCAGACTGAAATGCTGCTGCTTTTTATGTTTTATTTATTTTTTTCTCTAATCATATTAAAACTTTAGATTAAAACAAAGAAGAAAGTAGAAGAATACAAAGAGAGAAATACTCTTTATTTTTTTTTTATTTTTTTTTTTTACGGCGCATCTACATCTTGGTCATTAGCGCCGGAATATTCTTTATTACCCTCAAAATGAATTTATACTCACCAGGGTGGAAAGGATAGATACTGTGTTAAAATAATGAATCAAACATCATGCAAAATAATGACAATTTTCATTTTCTTTATATTCTTTGTCTTTATTTAATTATTATATTTACTTTTCAGTATATCAACATGCTTAAAGTAAAGGGTCCTCAAAAATGGATTTTTGAAGAATATTCTGAATTATTCAATATGCACTTCAGATTCAAGGACAAGCAGTCTCCTAGGTCTTACGTTAGCACCCTGGTTGTCAAGCTTTCGGTATGGCATTTATGTTATATTATTTTTACTGCATAAATGCAGACTTAATAATACTTTTTTTATTCAAGATTACAATCTTTTAAGAGTGCCCATACAAAGAGAGGAAAATCTCAAGATATGGACTACGCAGTCCAAACCTTAGGTGTTGAGATATTCCTCGTCGTAAATGGTACATCCTTGAGGCTAGAGTTGAACTGTACACTCCATTGAAGTAGAATTAAAACCCCAATAGATTAACTGTACAGACCAATGAGGCCGGACTGTGCAGGCCGGGCCTGACATGTATGGACAAGAGGATATTTGCTTCGCATGGAGTGGGTCTACTGTAACTGGACTGTGCAGTCCTAGCCCTGAGGTTTATTAACATATCGTGTGTGTGCTAGACCTGTGCAGTCCAAACCTTGAGGCCAAACTGTGCAGTCTCGGCCTTAAGATTTTAACTGAAAATGTATGGCCACCTTAAAGATGTTCCACTTTTATTTGTTTGAACCATTGTTTGTACAATATTTTATATTAAGTTTATTAAGGAGAGATTTTCTTTAGTCTAATCATTATGTGGAAGAGAATGTTTTACAAGTTTGTTGACATTCTGATTTCAAGCTCAATAATCTTAATTTTTTTCTCACGGAGCGACAAATTAACTCGTATTATCCGTGCAGTAATCAGTTAAACTGCTTAATCAGTGCGTCACGTGAGGCAGTTGACTCACATTCCCTTTGACAGTCTGAGTCTCGTCTGCCTCCAGTGGTATACTGATGATGGAGCTGTAACTCCAAAAGCATCACTCTATGGGAAGAAAATAAAGGTTATTGTGTTAGATCCCAGAATTTGTTGTACCTGTAAAATGCAACACCACCATCATGTCAAGTGAAAGGAAACATTTTATCAGAAATTATGTATAATACCAAAACTGCCTAAGAAATTAATAATAGGAAGTTTAATGGGATCCAGTGACAAACACTAGACTCTTGAATGTGAGATACAGGTGCTAATGGCTTGAAAAGAAAAAAATCCCTGTAAAAACAAAATAAAAAATATATATTCCTAGATATCTGACATGTTCGTTCCTATTTCCATCTATATTAAGAGTATAAACTGTTAATGTATAGAGTTCTTTTAAATAATAAATTTGTGTTTTACCTTTTGTAATTGTTATTATTATGGTTTATTTTGAAATACTTTTAGTTCTTTATAATAAAAACTTAATCCAATATTGATTGGCATATTTATTTTTCTAAAAATGCAAATTAAATTAATTAATGGGATGCCTGTGAAAGTTAAGGCATGGCTACTTTGTGTCAAAAGTTGTGGGTTCGCTTCTCACCGAAGGAGGTGTCTTTTCTTTCAAAAAATAAAATATAGACACCAACTCCCTTCCTAGCTAGAAAAAAGTGCTAACCAGCAGATAACCTGGCCCAAAAAATCTTCATTTATGAAGAGACGTCAAATATTATATATTATAAGTAAATTAATTGCCTAATGACATATTTTATAGTTATCTGTATTTACTTGTGTTTTATTTTTCTAGGATTATGAAATGGAAGATGTGTTAGCTGGAGGTTATAAACTCACAGAATGGAAACCAGATTTGATAAATGAACTTTTAGGATATCTTTGTCCAGAAAATGTTAGGTAATTAACAATATAATTTTTTTTAAAGTTATCATTTCAACTTGTGTAGTTGAAGACATCTAATGAATAAATATGTACTCTCTGTATTTCCTAGCTTCTAGAACTCTTATTTTAAGGGTTTTTTTTATTACAGTGAAACTTCTCAGATCAGACCCTTCCAATAAATAGACAATTATTCACACAGTTTTATTTTCTGTGCCAAGATTCAATGGGTTTGATGTATTAAAACTTATATTATCTACTCTCTCTATCTCTCTCTGTCAGTTGTACTCACCTGGGGTTTGGTTAGGCTTACATATATAAGGATAATCTCCTTTGGATGGATCGTTGCTTAAATTTTCATTTTTTTTTTATTTTTCTCCATGTACCAATTTGAGAAAAGCTGATATGCATTAAAAAAAAACAGCTTACTCATTCTTTGAGTAAAATCATTTCAATTTCAAAAGTTTATGGAATGGCTTTCATCTATCATTGATAATTTTTTTTTATTAATTTTCTTAACAAATAAAGTTTCCAATTTAATATAAAATAATGCGCTTCTATTTTAGGGCTGCAGTTGTTGCAAAACGATTCCAACAAATGGCTGATATGAGAGAAAGATGGTATGGAACTCAGTATAAGATGGAGAAGATCCCACAGTCAGTCATTGATGTAAGTAAATGAGATTTCTAAAAAGTCTCTTCTGCATATAAATCAAAGTTTTGAATGATAGGTAGTTTTGTTGCCACAAGTGACACATACAATTTTGTCCGTAGTGTGTGTGGGAGGAGGGTCATTAAAACTCCTATTCCTAATGGGCCGATTTTATTTATTTTCATAAGAAATTTCTGTCATTAGTAGTCTGGTGTTAATAGCGAATTTTGTTGCAATATAACAACAATTTACGTAAGTAAACTGGCTGTCCTTATAAACCAATTTGGCTTTTTAACAAACTATCAAATCATTTGTTTTGGGTATACTGTATACTAATTTTCATGGCAAAAGAACAAAAATTATAGCCTCTGTCTTATTAAAAGACATGTGTGTTAATAAAACACTTACACACACAAATATAAATATAATTTTACCGGGGGTGATTTTCAATATCTAGTAGATAGCACAATTAGCAGAAATGTTTCAAATATTTTTTATGAGTCAAACTTTAATATCTCTTGAATCCAACCTATTTTGTAATATGCTAAAACCTGAAACTAATTTCATTTCCTAACAAAAATCACAAGTTTCTCCTTTTTTCAGAGATGGTGCGATGGCTCCCTTTGCAGTGAATTACATCTACCCGAGAAAAACGAGTTCATTCCAACAAATTTTGAACTTTTTCCAAGAGAAGAAAATGTAAGATTTATAACATAATATTATTATCTGATTTTCTGATGATATTTTAAATTTAAATTATATTTCTAAAATGTAGATGATATTTTTTGTGTATAATAAGAGTTAAAGCCAACGACCATAGCCATGTTGAATGCACTGGTTCGCGTTGATCACCAAAGATAAGCAACGTTGGGCGTGGCCTGTATCTGAATGGGTGACCGACCACGTGGTGTTGGCATTGTAAAAGGGCGGCAACCTAAAGATAGCCCGTTGGTGGCTAAACCTTATGATGTAAGGTCGTTTCCCCTGGCTGAAGTGTTTTTTCGAAAGTAACAGAATAATAGCCATTTGTAAGAAAAAGTCGGTTGTTCGTTCACCGACCGATCAAGTTTCAAGAAAACCCATTTATAATGGCTATGAACAAATAAGAAATTGTTTCAGTGTAGCAAGACAAACAGACTAAATTGAGGGAGCACTATCAGGTGTCAAAGACCCTTCGGCACTCGCCATTTAGAAGGAGGCATCAGTATCAAACACCCTTCGACAGCCGCCATCAAGATGTTAATAGCCCAAGTGTTGATATGCCGTTAAACATACACACACACACACAAAAAATAAAAATAATTAAGAGTTAATTACTATTACAGCAGTAAATCTTTTTTTTTTTACTATTAATTTTACTTATATTTTTTAATCTTTGCTTTCAGCCTAATATATATCCTCTGATAATTCAGGAGACTCCTTATTCCAGAGTTTGGTACAAACAAGATAATGACTATCTTTTACCAAAAGTTAACATGAGTTTCGAATTCATTAGGTAATTTTTTATGTACTCATTATTTTGTATTTCTTTAGTAATAATTATTATTCTAATTTAAATATTCGATCCTATTGTGTTTGTTAAAAAAACATTATTTATAATGAATACTCACAGCTATAATGCGAACAAATATACACTCTTGCAAATTTTATGTGAATGCGGGGTTAAATTTATAACATAGATGTCTTCTGTGAAGCTAAGAACCATAACTACATTTTATCTTGTTTTTTTTGAGGGTGTAGACATAGATTCATGCACCTGTTTATGAAATGCGTCTGTAATTGGGACACATTACAGCATGAGGTAACTTATGGATGGTTGGAGTAGGTAACTCTTTCTCCAAATAAGAACTCGTGTAATTATTTAATTGAATAGTTTTGTCAAATCTACCAAGATCTACGTTTCATTTTTGTAAAAAATTTAATTACAATCTATGTAGCTTCCATTTCATGTTTTAATGCTAGAAATAATAATAAAATTTCCCTGGAGGAGGACAGTTGAGTTTATTATATCCCTATGACAGATTGTAAAAATGTAAGACTTGCTAATAATGAGCCCATTTTTTGGCCCCATACACAGAATTTTACTATCCATTACCTGCAAAAATTGTCATTCTTTCTTTCATCTTTACTTTTTTTTTTTACATTATCAATTCTAGATCTACTTTACATTACAGAATAAATTAGTATGTTAAACTTACATTTATTGCATGTCTTACCAATTTATGCTTCATTCAAATCTGCTTCTCTCCAGACTGTGCTTTAAATTATTTTCTTATTACGTTCAATAAGGACTTCTGTCCTAAGATTGATACCGTTAAACAAATAAAAAAAATAAATAAAATAAGGACTTCTATTATAGTTTGAACAGCAGTCTATGTTACTTCCAAGAAAAAAAGGTGTTTCCTAATTCAGGAAGCAGTGTACATTGATCGATCCCCTTTAAATTTAAACAAATATACATAGACACTTATTTGACTTATGATCTCAGGCAACACAATTTAGGAGTTATTTTCAATTTGATTTGTAAATTATAAGCACTTTGCTTAGATATATTCTCTAGAATGTAATTTGCACTTATGTTCAAATATGATGTAGGTTTAATCATCAGTGAGTACTAATGGATTTTTGATAATGTTTAATTAATCTAATATTATTTTAGGAGGCTCAGTGGTTAGAGGATTCAGGTTAATTTCCTCAAAACAAAACAATAAATTATTCTTAGATCAATATTTTAAACTAAATATTAACTAATGAAAATTAAAAATGTTTCAAGTCCATAGTAAGCATAATACTTGAATGTAAAACTATTTATTTTAAAATATTTTCAGTCCACTTGCATATTTGGATCCTGTAAGCTGTAATTTGACATATATGTTTGTAATGCTATTCAAAGATGCGCTCATTGAGTTTACTTATGCTGCTGAGCTTGCTGGTTTACGTTGGGAATTAACAAATACTAAATATGGCATGGTTGTAAGTATATTTCAATTAACGTTGCCTCTTGTTTCATATTCAGTTCATTTTATTAATGAGATACATTCTTTCCAGCTGGGCATTGGAGGTTATAACCACAAGCAGAAAGTTTTACTCGAGAAAATTATTGAAAAAATGACAAATTTTGAAATTGATCCTAAACGTTTTGAGATCTTAAAGGAAGTGGTAAGAATTTGAAATGAATTTATTAGAATTATTTTTCTTTAATTTTATTTAAAATGGCTCAATTATTGTTCAGCCATTTATATAAGTATCTATTGTTTTTAAATGTAAAAGTAAATCCATGTAACTAGTAAGTAGTTATGTTTAAATTCTATTCATTATTCTATGTTGATAAATTGGATCAAACTAAGAAATTCATACTGAGAAAAATGCGTGGATTTTCTGCAAATATTGTGTGAAAAATCCACAACTTTTTAGAGTTTCTTATTTCATGGATAATGTAAGTAGATTAAGACTCTTCTTCTTCTAGAAGGCTAAAACTTTTCCAAATATTTGCTGTATAGAGTGTATCTTTATATATTATTATAATCATTTATTTGCATGGACGTATCGCACATCGGAAAGAACATTGTAACAACTTTAATTTCTGAACTTTCATGAAAGGCTATTTTAAGAATCGAAATTCTTTTAAAGAGAACTATAAAAATAATTCTTGTATCGAAAGTAATTATATTTTTTTATTTAAAAATTACTTTTAAAATCAGAACCTTCATAAGCACTTGGGTAAGGATGCTAAGAACTTATGTTTACATAAGAACCGTATTCTTAGAACAGTATTCTTCCGAAACGAGCTTAATTCTTTTAGATGGTTGTGAGTTTTACTCAAGAATAATAAATTTTGAGATGTGAAAGTATTCTTTCCAGTGCACAATATGTTCCTATTTAGAGGCCTTTTATATTGCTGAATCCTCTCCCCCCCCCCCATTCAAAAAAATATTATGTTTTGAAAAGAAAAAACGGTAGAGCAAAGAAAATACTCCTTGACTAAGTTTGTTATTTGTAAAATGTTTCCATATGACCCTATGATTTGGTACGTCTGAAAAAAAAGAATATATTCTTTTATTAAAGGAGTGCTTTAATATTTTTGATAGACATCATTTTATAATAAAAAAATAAGTGTATTTTTGAAGAAACATTTGTGCAGAATTTTAGTTTATGATTATGTTGATCCAATTTTACATAATGTGTAAATGTACATTTATGCACTTAGGAATCTTTCACAAGGATTATGTAAATTTAACATTTTTCTTAAAGAAACATCTAGTTTCTTTTGTATCGATTGGAGCACAATTGCATTAAAATGCTCTTCGATCCATAAGTCTATATGCTCTGCCAAAAAATTAAATATGCCTACATTTTTCATCTTCACATTATATTTGTTAAGTGATGTAGCATTAGTACCAGCAAGCGGTACCAAGAGAATTGGTTCTAGTTGTGTGAAGCAGTAATCCTTTCCTATGGTTTTATTGTGGCCAGAAGAAACAGTCAATTGAAAGCTTAGTACTGCTGACAATTCATCATTTGTTAGTGTTCCTGATGTTTCATAGTTGTAGTAAACGGCTTCAAAAGCATAGTGTAAACTGAAATAAAATTGAAATATTATTTTTCTTAAGCTTTAATATATATATATATATATATATATATATATATATATATATATATATATATATATATATATATATATATAATTATTAAAAATATATACTCTATATTACAAATATTATTAGAAAAACAAGGTAAGAAAATGAGAAACGTATTGGTAATAGTGTTTTTCCAGAGCGATCGAAAAGATGTGTATTTGTGTGTATATCTTAAGCAATACAATTCATATAAATAAAAGATGTTTCTATACTAGTAAATACACTAAAACAAAACAAAAAAAAAATTTAACTAACAGTATATGTTTTCCGTGAAAAAACAAACACGAGTGTGAGTATGACATGAGTGTGATCAGGCAATAATAATCTAGAAGTTGTTTGCCCTGAAGCCCAATACAACCAACCATCCTAGAGCGATCGTTGAGAAGGCGGGGAGTCATTTCTGCTTAGGACATTCAGTTTCCTGTTGTGGCACCTGAAATCTTCCTTCTCTTTGAGATGTTATTGTATATTTTTCAGGAAAGATTAAAACCTACCAATAGCTGTTTCTGTTCCTTTACTAAAGGCACTAGAGATATGAATAGAACCATGCTAAGATGATGAATGAATGAATGAAAACAATACTTTATTCTGGGACTTCGTCCCATAAGAATAAAAATAAATACAAAATAAACAATAAACAAATTTAACCTAAAAATATGAATATAAATGCAGTTCCTGCGAGTTTTACTTATTTCAACTTTGAGTAGCTTGAATTTTGTGGGCGGACGCAAAATACCATTAGCTGGAGTCACCACTGTATTATTTTTATGTTTTTTTTTTTCTCCTAAACACAAATGCAAATCAGGTTTTTTGGCAAACACCTGATTTAATAAACAAAATGAACACCCTTTTTTCAAGGAAACATTACCCATTTATATATATATATATATATATATATATATATATATATATATATATGGGTGTGTGTGTGTATTTCAAAAATTAGAGTTAAAAGTAAGAATTGCCTCATTCTTATGATAACAGTTGCGTTTTTTACAATGAGAACCAGGGTTGTAGAAATTAGTTCACTGTATGAGTTACAACCTTATTACCCAATTTTTGCCTCTTTTAAAGCTCATTATTATTATCAATGAGGACCAACGAATGCATACATTTTTTTTTTTAATTTGTTGATTGTTTTACTTTAATCTAGTTGTTTAGCCAAGAACTCTTGAAAAAAAAAAAAAAGAAAAAAAAAGATTCTATGGCATTCTTTGTTTGTTTTCTTTGGTGTTTTTCTCGACAAGAAATAGGCAATTCTCATTATTATTTTATTTATTTTACTGCTGATTTGTGATAATTGGATAAAAATATTTGAGAAAAAGTTTCTTTCGACCTTTAGACATTTTTTAAGGGGTAGTTTACCCTTGGAAAACTGGCTTTTAATGTTTCTTCCTTTTGTGTTTATATGTTTATATAGGGAACATATTTCCCCTTAAATTGATGAATTTAGAATTTAATTAAATGAGAATTTTCCTTTGAATATTAATGTGATTGAAGGTTGATTTGCATACTATTTTGCTATGAATAGCACATTGACAGGCATTTGATAGAAACAAAGCATGGTTTAGGCTCATTCGAAAAGAACTTTTAGGCTCATCTCCTATGTGACAGTCCTACACACTATCCATACTGATATAGGAAGACTCGAGTTTTTACTTTGCCACTGAAGTACAGAATCTCATAATTTGTTAACAAATGCTACCAAAAACCCTTCCGTAGAGTTTATTTAAATGAAGTTATTTAATAAAGCAGGAATATTTTTTTTATACTATGAAATGTTGGTCAGTATTTTGTAATGTTGAGCTTGTTGTAGATATTGTTTTACCTTTTAACATGGAGAGACATACATGCATCACAAATTATAATTTCATGTTGATATTCATGTTCGCTGTGTTCATGGAGAGCTGCCATACTTTTTTCTGCACTTGTCATTATCATTCGTCTCAATTTCCCATGTTCTGCTAGACTCTTGGTTACTAGTGTTAAGTCTTCAAGCCAACCGTTGTATGCCAGAAATATTACTTCTGCTGTTGTACCATGCCAAACCTGTGAAAAGCTTTACTTTAGTTAAAAAGTCCCATTTGGCTTATTCATTTTTCTGCTCTTTTTTAGCGTTTTATTCCTTCCCTTTATGGACGAAAACTCACTTATGGATGTCAATGAAGCTATCCAAAAGTGCTGACAAGAAATATCTAGATTCATTAAACAATAAATAAAAAAATAAATAATACAGTTGTTGGTGTGTGTATTTCTCTCTCAATCTGCTGTTTACAAAATTGGTTCCATTTTAATAAGATTTAGAATTTTGATAAAAATACTACTAGCTCCTGCACACCCCAAGGAAGCAACACGTCTGATGAAGCCCAATAGGAGTTGGGCGAAATATAACGGCCGAACAACGAGCACCGCTGGAGAAAGAAGCCGGGAGACGATGAAGAAAAATACCTCTTCCTAAAACAAAAGTTTAATTTTTAACCTAGCAGAATCGGTCTACTGGAACACTATCTCGTTTTTTGCCAGTAAAATTTGAATGAAAAAATCGTAGCATTTACGGTTCTGTGGGAAATTGATTGCATGAATGAATAGTGAAAGTATTTAGAAACAATTTGTATCTTTGAACAGGTCAGCCTTATCAGCTAGAAAAGTATGGTACTTTTCTAGCTGATAAGGCTGATAATTTTTTTTCAAAAGAAAAGCCATTACCACCAGTGGGTCAAAAACCCACAACATTAGTCATGGAGTGCTCTCACCTTAACACTCAACGCCACCAGGCCTCTAAATAAATATAAAATTAACATTAATAGTTTTCTACTTTTATATTTGTAATGAACAGCTGAATCAGTTATTTATTTTTTTACTTTCTCTTTAGTTATGCACAATGTGTGCCAAGTTTTGTTGCAATATAACAAAAAATATTTTTGTAAGGAGCATATTAATAGTTCGTGTCTGGAATAAACCCCCCTCCAGATGAACTGCATTTGGTGGTTAATGAACTTATGCCCTCATTTGTAAGCTATGTACCAAGTTTCGTGGTGAAAACACAAAAATTGTTGGTACTATCATGTTACCAGAAGCTTATATATATTATTTTATTTTTTTGAAGATATTTTTCTCGAAACATATTCTATTGTACAAATGCCATCTTTGCTCCTTTCTAACATGGGACAATGCCTGGGAGGATCTGGTACATTCTTGAAATTTTCATAGAACATTACATATATTTTTATTATTGAGGCAGCCATATGATACACTTTGTGGGGACATTATTCTTTAATTTCAACAGCTGCACTCTGGAATTGTTGCGTTAAAACATTTCTTACAAATATTATTTTCGTTATATGTTGCTTTTCTTTATTATAAATAGTTTATTTTTGTTCTTTAGATTTATTTTATTATGTAGGATTTACCTGTGTATAATTTCGTTTTAAATCTTGTATTGGATAAACTCCATTCTGTGCTGCAGTGAAGAAATCAAAACTTTGTTGGACCAAATCTCTTATACTATAAGCAAGGCGATTCATTTGTACTCCCGTTCCCCAGTCCTTAACGAGCATTCCACTTGCTAAACAACTTATTAAAAGCAAGAAATAGCTAAAGTATTTCATCTTGGTTGATTGGTTGATATTTACTCACTGACTTGTCCTACTATCTCTTTTATTGACCTCTTTCTTCCATTTTTTTTTTTTTTGTGATGTATAAATTTATTATCTCTGGGTCATTTGTTATTATCTAATATTTATCTTTCATTGGTCTTCTGTTTCGCCTTATTTTGAAATTCCTAGAATATTTAAGGAAGATGTTGTAATCTTTTTTTCTTAATTTTGTTATTCCACTTATAAAAATAAGTCAATACAAATATCAATCATTTTTAAAGACTAATTATGTTTTATGTATTCTTTTATGCAACAATTGTATTTCTTTGATAACTCATTTAACATAATAAAAATATTAGTATTTGTTTCTTATGTACTAAATTTATCAGAGTATCATATCGTCTACTTCACCTTTTAATTAATTTAATTATTAAAAATTGACATTAGAAAATATTTCTTTTTTGTTCATGAACAATTGTCTTTTTGGTGCTTGGTATAAATTTTTATGTTATCAGTTTTCTTCTTCATTTTAGGATCAAAATTATAAACACTTTCAATGCAAGACTCACCTCCAACAAATATTTCTCCTAATGTTCAATTCAATGAATAATTAAATTGTGAAATTGTTATTCACGAACATTACCAAAATTAATTAAATTCATTTTTGATAGAATGACTAGCAGGCTCTGTGTAATAGCAACCCAATTTGCTTAGGCTGCAATCTTTATTTGTTTATTGAATAAAGTTTTTCTCTTTCTGTAGGTACATCGATTTGTGTAAAAAAAAAAAAAAAGTATGTTAATTTTTTGTATTTGTATGTTAGTAATTTTAAGTTCTCCATTAGTGTAAAGCGAGCAGAAATAGAAATTGACTATTTTTTTTTAAACAAGAATTAGGAGTAGAAAAGTTGCAGGAGATAACTGAAAAAAAAATCCTCATGAAGTCTGTTAATAAAATATATTTTTTTAAATACTCATTTTCCAAAAGTAAGCAACATTTATTAATCTTCATTTGCATGCATAAATTTGAATATATGTGACATTTTTCAAGTTCCTCTATTATTTGTGAGCACTCAAATTCAAAATTCTAGTTTTTTTCATATATTCTCAAAAGTGGTTATAAATATCATTCGAATTGTAATTTCATTTGATCCTCCATGTCAATTTTCTGAAAAAAAAAAAAAAAAAAAATAAGTGTACCTTGAAGCTTATTAAAGCAAAACTGACAGGGTGACTTCCTTGCACATGCTTTATAAAAAAAAAAGTCCGACTCGCAGGAACTGCATCATCTTAGCGCGGTTCCGTTCTTATCCCTAGTCTAATTTGGAAAGATTAAAATAGAAGCAGTTATTCTTTTGGTTCCACCAGTCTTGAAAGGTCTTGATTTACGATCTTACCTGGAAGGGTCGGCTAACACTAGAAACGCTACCGCTAGTTACAACTTCTTGGAACTCTATATTTCTAAAAATCAATTGTTTTTGTTATTTTACTTAACCAGTTTTATTGTCAAATACATTATCCAACTATAAGCAATTAAAAAATAACAAGGAATAAAACCGACAAAAAGAACCGTTCGAATAAACGAAATCTATTACTTTAAAGCTTTAAGCACTTATTTCTCCGATTGACATCACCTGATTAAAACTTTCTTCAGAACCTTTTCAACATATTAGTTTTAATGAAAGTAGAACATGCAGAAAATGTTTCAACTGACTCCCATGATTCTAAGTACCCAAACCAAAAACTGTATTCAAAAACTATTTTTCCAATTTTCTCAAAAACGGTTTAAGCTATCGCCTTGAAAATGGTTTCATTCGTTTTCCTAGCCCAAGAAGCCTATAAAACGAGTACTTACAAGCTTATGAACTCAAAAACGTAAGCGTTACGATTTTTTTTTGCGCGAATTTCGCCCCAAACACCATCTTCCAGTGGACGGATTTTGCTGGTTAACGAACTTGACCTTTCGAATTGGACGAAAGATGTTTGTACCAAATTTCATCAAAATCGGACCATTCGTCTTCGACCTAGAGAGCGAACAGACAAATATATATATATATATATATATATATATACACACACACACACACACATACAAGTTTGAACCACCATCATTTTCGGTCTCTAGGGGTTCTGAACGCAAAATTTTCTAGTCGACACTTCTGGATTGCGTCATGAGATCAACCTTATAAGTGGGGTTCCTCCCTATGGGGGAGGGAGGAACCGCGCTAAAACATTGTTCCGTTGGGCTAAATCTTGTATGCCTCATATGAGTATAACATTGCCTGGCTTTAGATAAATATGACGCTGTGGTGTATATGCAAATCTTTGGCTCCATTAAATGAATTAACTTGCTGTGCTGTAATATGATGCACAGTTGAGATATTGGCAATGCACCGGAGGATAAAATGGGTTCAAATACCTGCCTGGCAAGTTCATTTTTTCTAAAAAAATAGAAATTCTATTTTTTCTAAAAAAATAGAAATTCTATTTTTTCTAAAAAAATAGAAATTCTATTTTTTCTAAAAAAATAGAAATTCTATTTTTTCTAAAAAAATAGAAATTCTATTTTTTCTAAAAAAATAGAAATTCTATTTTTTCTAAAAAAATAGAAACCTAACATTTAATAACTCTATGAAACCTATATAATTGTTTTTATATGATTAAGTTCTAAATCATTTGTATTGATTTATAGAATATTGCCATAATATATATTTACATTTTTTTTTCCAGTACATTCGAGGATTAAAGAATTTTGAAACAGAGCAACCTTATCAACATGCCAATTATTACTTGGCTGTTCTTCTTGCCGAACAGTCATGGACAAAAACTGAATTGTTAGAAGCCACTGAAGCTGTTACTATTGAAGCACTAGACATATTTATAAAACAATTATTATCAAAAATGCACGTCGAATCGCTTGTCCATGGAAACACCTGCAAAGAGGTAATCTGAAATAACTTTTTTTATTTAAACATTGACCTTAATATTAACCTCCTTGCGATGTCTTGAGACGTTCCTGTGTTTCAGGTTGCTCTTGATATGGTAAACAGCGTGATGGACAGGCTAAGTGGTAGTGTGGGTTTATGACCATTACTCCCCTGCCAGCTCCTTCGGAATCGGGAAATACAGCTGGTAGATGGTGAGCTTAATTTGATTTTCTATTTATATTCATTTTGTTCGTTTATTTATTTATTTTTTCCTAACTGAAATATTTTTTCAGGGGCAAATTTCCTTTATGAACTTGATAATAACTATCATAAAAGTTCTTGCGCTGAAACTTATTATCAATGTAGTTTACAGTCTACTAACTCAAATATGCTTCTTGAACTTTTTGTCCAAATAATTAGTGAACCTTGTTTCAGCATTTTAAGAACAAAGGTTAGTAAAAGTACTATTATCTATTTTTAGGAAGCAGTTTTCTACAATTTTTTAGTTTTTCTACTGACTGTTTCTATGTTTCTTTTGTTTATAGGAACAGTTAGGGTATATTGTTTTCAGTGGGGTAAGAAGGTCTAATGGAACTCAAGGCCTTCGCGTCATTGTGCAGTCTGATAGGCATCCTAGATACGTCGATGAGAGAGTGGAAGCTTTCTTAGAATCAATGGGCGTACGTTTACAATTTATTTGCATTATTATTTTTGTAGCTTGTTACAAAAAGAGCTATTGTCAAAACTTTTGATGTTTGAGTGATGATTAATTGAACCATTCAAACAAATTATGGTCTATGTTTCATTTTTAAGATTTCAGTGCTTTTACTGAAAAATGCTCAATGCAGCTTCCGTTACATGTTCTCTAAATTAATCCAGAAATCTCTCCCATAATAGTTTGATTAACACAACAATTTTTTTTTTTTTTTTTTTAGATTGATCTCCTATAAATAAAAGAACCTCATAATAATTAAATATACATTTTAATAATCGGAAAAAAAAGACAAATAAAAAAGAAGATAAAATGCTTAGACAATATATTTTTCAAAATAATAGATCAACTTTAGGAACATTGATATAAGTCTGTTTTTATTTTAATAGTTCTTTCATGACAAAAGTTTTCTCTGGAAATCAATTATTACCATTAAACTATTGATTCTAAACAGCTGATTGGCAACGGCTATATTTATTTTATTATCTGTAACTGTGAAAGATCTTCCGGTTTCAGATCCTTTGTATATTTTAAAATTGTTCCTGAAGAGATTTAATATGACATGAAACATGTAGAGCACCTAATAAAGAATATTAGTGAAGAGTTTGATTGTTTTTAAATATATGAATTTTGTAAATAAATAATTTTTAAATGTGATTTCTACCTTGTAAAATACAAATTATATTTAAAAGTGCATTCAATTTTTTAACTTTCTTTTAGGAATACATTGCCAACATGTCACCAGAGAATTTTGAAAACCATAAAGAAGCTTTGGCTGCCCAAAGGTTAGAAAAACCGAAACAAATGTCAAGCCAGTCTGCAATTTATTGGGCAGAAATAACATCGCAGCAGTACAATTTTGACCGAGCGAACATTGAAGTCGGTTATCTAAGGACGATTACTAAGGATGACATCCTTAAATTTTACAAAGTAATTACACTCCTAATCTTCTTACTTGCTCTAATAATTAGGTATAAATGTATTAATGTGTTGTTTTGTTTTAAATCTAGGAGGTCTTACATGTAGATTCTCCTTGTAGACACAAATTGTCTGTTCACGTAGTTTCAAAAGCAGAAGGAGGAGCCGGAACAATAGAAGATGGCTTTGATTCATTAGATACGACTAAAGACATCAAAGAGGTTTGTAAACAAACAAAATTAGTTTAATAGTTTCCTATAATGAGTTAACTCTATTGCAACTCGAATTAGTACAAAATATATGGGAATTCTCTACACACTCATAAACTTCTCAGTCTAGTGACGTGCTAATTCCCACTTGATTTTTTTCTCTGTAATTATCACTGTTCATTTGTGGAGATCAATCATTATTCAGGTTTTCTATGTAATAGTGATCTATCGCATAGAAACTTTTATTAATAGTGATCTATGGCATAGATGCATGTTTCTATTTTATTTTCTGTTTAATGTTTAACACAAGCATACAGTAACCATAACACAAACATGGCAGACTGATTGGAATTTTGATAAAGAGAGATAGAACTGATTTTGAAATTATATACATTGAACAAGACTTCCAAAACTCTTAATGATTACACACAGCGAACAGAGTAAACATTAACATTGACTCTAAAGACTTACATTCTTCTGAAATAACATTAAATATCTACAGGGAAGGCTGCTGCATATAATAGTGAAAGTTATGTTCCCAACAATCAAGCTGAGCTACAAGCTCTACTGAAAGCATTGGAGCATGTACAAAATAATGGTGATAAAAAAACATTACATTATTCAGACGGACGATCAAGTAAAAATTCAAAAAGTCAACAATGTAAAAATACATGACAAAAGAAATAAGAAAACTGTTATTGTTCTGTTGACAGAACAATAACAGTTGGGGTGTACTCCAGTTTTGGAATACACCCCAACTTCTAATAGGAACAGAATTAGCTTATAAAATAAGAATATACAAATTATGTTATTAAATTAAATGTTTATTATTTCAATTCAAATATCAGTACAATTTGAATTAAATTTAAATATTGGATTACAATTAATTTCTTGTTTTTATTTTTGCAGCCATTGAAAATAGAAAACATTACCAAATTCAAGAGCACGCAGAGCTTGTTTCCTCTTGTTCAGCCATTTATAAATTTGAAAATGAATGGAACAAAAGCAAAACTGTGATCCAACTATGAGTAATAGTAATTTTAAAATTATTATTTATGGTGCAAGTAGTTATGATTTTTTACTTTTGTTGAAGCACTTTGAAAGTGTTTTCAATTTTCTCTATTGAGATTTTTATTAACATGAATTTACTTTTCTTTTTTCTTTTTTTTTTTATTTATTGTTTGCTATACACAGTTTTTGACAGAATTATAAATTATTTTTTGAAGTTTAAAACATTTCTGTACTTAAAGTTGAACAAGATTTCCTAATATTCAATGTGTAATTAATATTATTGTTAAAGTATTTGTGATATTTGTAAATAATTAATGAGGGAAACCCCAAATTATTTTATTTAATTAACTTCAGTTATATTTACTAGGTTTTATCACAACGGATCTTATTTCACTGCTGTCATAAATTGCAAAGATACTACTTATCTATTTAGAGGGCTATTGGGCTTCTGCTTATTCAAAAAGTAACATTATTGGCTTTCAAAAGTTTCAAAAATGTTATATTTTAATAAAATTAGAAATACCTATTTTAAATCAAAACCTATTATTTTATCTCTCCTGTGTCTATTTTTACTGGAAGGAAACATATAAAAGGATTTAAAAGTGACAGATATTATTATTTATTTCTCCCCACCTTCCTGCTCCTCAGAAAAAATGAAAACATACGTTTCTCCAAGAATACCTCTGCAACCGAACAATGCCTCAAGTTCATTCAGATTCTTTCTTCAAAATACTTCTTATTTTTATTATTGTTAGTGCTTACAGCTGTGTTTTTTCCATGAATATGACATCAAAAGCAAAATATAATGAGGTATCCGTTAAAAGATTTAATAATGGTTCTCTTGAGAACAATTCTGTCCATTTGAACGAAAATGACATGATAGAAACATCTTGCCATGTTATGACTGAAGAGCTTACAGCTATAGCAAAAGTGAGTGTTTCGAGTGCCTTAGAAAACTTGTGTAATTACAGTAAGTCTTTTTTATTTATTTTTTTATTTCTCTTATTATTTGAAGTAATTCATTAATATCCGTGGATGAAACCATTTCTACTACAGGTAGTATTGAGAACAGTATGGCTGACTTGGAAATCAGGCTAAAAAGTGACATTGACATATTGAAGAAAATCCTGTACAGCATTGTGAATAAAATTTCAATCATAGAAGAAAAACTGAGTAAACAGTAATTTTTTTCTTGTGAACATTTTATGAATATATGCATAAGTCATAAGGGCCAAATTAGGTTTTAAAGCATATTTTAATTATTATGAAAGTTTTAACAAATAATAAGTAGCATGAATGTTGATGAGTAGAATTAGTGAACCATTATTTAGTAGAATTAATTATATATTTTCCTACTTGTGTTTACAGAGCCAATCCAAAATAGGAATATATATATTATTAACAATTATTTCTACATATAATTTATGTAAATAAGCTAGGTTAATTATACTAGATAGACTACGAGTAACTAAATTCAAAAAATTATTGCTTCTATAAAAACAATCTTGTTAATCTTCAGGATCTTCCTAAGTTGTACTAGAATTTCTTATACAATGAAATGAAAAAATATTATTTGTAAAATGATTACTTATTAATAAAATGAAACTAACAATTTATCCTATTTATAATAATTTTAAGTTATTTACGTTTATTTGCATTTGAAAATTATTATTTTTTAATAAATGTATTTACCTTGAATTAGTTTGTTATTCTATTTAAATTGAATTTTATATTTTATTCAATGTATAAATGCACTCTTATATATTTTATAGATGACCTATTGTTACTTATTGAAGTATCCTCACACTTGGATTGGATATTGCCTTAATAATTGAAAGAAATCTTCATTCTTCTCGAGTTTCAATCTTTAAAGTTTAGATGATTATATCTCTAAATTTAGGGATTTTATGCTGGTCTTAAACTGTAAATTAAAAAAAAATTAAAAATGTTATTTAAAAAAAATGAAATAATTTTATTTTAAGGGAAATATTTTTTGTTTTGATTAAATTCACATTGTTTCTCTCTAATAATGTATTTGAAGACTTGGTACGTATCATTTTCTAAAATTAATGGCATATCCGTAGATATAAGGCTTGAATTGGTGTCTGAATCTTGATTAACTAATTACTAAACCAAACTACTTTTCTGAATTGATACACACGATACTACTTAGTAACAGCAATTGGGCTTACACAGTTTTTGTATAAGTAAATAGGAAAACATAATTAAATATTAAACATCATATATACACATACACATATAAAAACAGAAAATAATTATTTTAGTTTCCATAAACAGAAATATAGGGATTCTAGATAGGAGAAACCTCAAACACAAGATATTGAATTCCCCAAACACAAATTGACAGAGTGTAGACTCAGGACAAAATTTAAATTACCCTACTTTTTGGCCGACTTACTTTCCGATGGTAGCCAGTACATTGACGAACTTATCAACAAACAATATACAAATTTATCCATTAATATTTAAAAAGGAAAACATAACCATAGCGATTTAGTGAAATTGATTTTTGTTGGGTTCGATTCCCACTAGGGGTGATGGCTTTTCTTTGGAAAAAAAACAAAAGCCATCACCCCTATCCTGGCTAGAAAAGGGTGGTAACCTATAGATAACCTGCCCTAAAATTCGTTGTGAATAATAAAAGGACGTTAAAATTTAAATAAATTAGATATTAAACTAAATAATAAACATGATTTAATTAATTAATTAACCATATGCTTTCTTTTTTAATTGGTTCTTTATTAATAAGTGTGTTTTGTATATTAATAAGTTGTGTTGTATATAAATGACACCATGTCAATTGTTATATTAAATTGACTTAACAACGTATTCTTAATGTGGATTTTTTTATCCACATAATGGTATAGGGCACTATATCGTGTTCCCATAAATAACAAAGATAAGACTGTGAAAAATAAAATCATGTCCGTTTTCATTAGAGGTAAAAGACACCATGTGGAGGACTTGGTTTTGTTTGACTATGATCAATACTTCCAATTACCTATCAATGCCAATAACAATGTGAAAATTTTTCTTTAAACTGTTTCTATAAGTAATGAAGAAACAAATTTTAATAGTTAAGAAAAATTGGCTCTCCTGAACAATTACAAACATGTTACATGGTGTCCTTTACCTAAGGGGCACAGATTTATAACATCATAAATACTATACATATTTATACATAAGTTTTTCAAAAGAAAGAATTGTATATAATAATTAAGAAAAACTGAATTCATTTGTAGAAATATACTGCTTCCACAAACCACTAACACTTATTTTTTATACCAATTATAAATATACGTATGAGTTTTTTGTAACAATTAAAAATATAGGAGGGAGCTTTAACACCTTTTTTTATTAAGTTTCTCTTTATTACATTTCTTGCATGTTAGTGAAAAATTATGCTTGAAATTAATTTATTTTGTTATTATCAAATGAGAAATGAGCAGCTTTCAAGTTACCGTGGTAACTTGCTGTAAACAATCTGTGGCACCTGTTTTCATGTTATCCAATCATTATCAGTCTGTAAAAGGAGCTTGATCAGGGTTTTATTTATTTCTCTCCCTTTTTACATCCTTCGAAAGTTGGATGTTAATACATTTCTATGAAATCATGGATCACTTGAACACAAACCATGACCTTGTCGAGGATTTGCAGAACAGGCTCTCATTGGTGACACAGGTAAGAATTGTTATTTGATTTTTTCTATATTGGGTAGAACAATTTAAGTTTAGTAAAAAAATAAGGAACCTTAAAGCAAATGTAGGACTCAATTTGAAAAGAAAAATTGAAATAATACTAACAAATTGATGAATATTATTTTTTCTTTAATTACGCTTGCAACGATAATAAATCTACAACCACTCAATTATAAATTTAATGGATATTTTTAATGATTGTTATAAATTTCTAGTTAATTTTGTGTAAAATAGTAAAGTATGTACTTACATACATTTATTTATGGACAGTTACAGAAATGGAGGTAAGAATTTACCTAATTTGTTTATAAGAATTTGTAAATAAAATGCTGACATTTAATAAAAGTTAAATTAAATTTAATAAAAATCATAAATGTTTTTTAGAATCCTGGTGTCTGTTAGTGTTAAGGCATTTGTCTAAGTTCATAGGTTCGATTCCCCATAGGAGTGATGGTTTTTATTTCATAAAGAAAATGCATTAGCCCTATCCTGACCAGGAATGGGTGGTAACCTATAGATATCCCGTCACAAAAATCTGAGTTATGTAAAAGTAGATTGCTAAAATTTAAATAAATATTGAATGTTTTCTTCAAGGAAAAATGTAATCCTAAAAAAAAAAAAAAAAAAAAAAAAAAAAAAAACACACTTGGATTTAGTATTAACCATTTAAACAATTTTTTTTTAACAAACTGGGAGAAGAAATGGCATTTTCTACTTTTAAAACAGCACAACTTGCTGAAAATTTCCTTTTACCACTGAAATATTTAAACGTTTTCTGAAGTAATTTTAAAAAGGATATTACTTTAATTTTCCCCACATTAATTAATCTATTTGTATTTTTATTAATAATAATTTTTAGTTATAGTTGGATGAAACCTCAAAAATGCTTTCTATTTAGGAATATAAATGCCAGCATTAATAGTTTTGTGGTTAGGGTATATGGCAGATCGTAATATACAGAATTTATATAATTAAAATGTAGGCATATATAAAAAGTATTACACCAGAAATAAGAGATTTTTTTAAGTAACTGGCAGGAGTTGCTCCCCAAAATTATTTAAAACATAACCTTATATTTGCAAAGTTTCGAACCTGTTTAGGTTCATCATCAAGCGTCTTATATTAAGTTGTGTTAAGGTCTATTGTATTTTTTAAATTCCATATTAAGGTCCATAAATTTTGAGAGTAAATGTTAAATCCAGGTAAGAATCTTCTGAAAGGGTTTTAGAAATATAGTGGTGACATTAACAGCTGATTAATAAGAGAAAAAGGAGAAGTTAATTTTAACAATTTGTTGAGTGTCAAGTCATGTTCATAATCAGCTTTTAATGTCACCACCATACTTACTTGCCACCACTATAATTCTAAAACCCTTTCAGAAGATACTTACCAGGATTAACGTTTACTCTCAAAATTCACAATTTATGGACCTTAATATGAAATTTAAAAAATACAATAGACTTTAACACGATTTAATATAAGATGCCTAATGATTAACTTAAACAGGTTCGGAACGTCGCAAATACAAGTTAATGTTTTAAACAACATTGGGTAGCAATTCCTGCCAGTTACTTCAAGAATCCATTGTTCCTTCCCCACCCTCACCTTTAACTTACATAAGAGATTTATGTTTTGGGTTTCTTTAGGAAAGAGATTCAGCAATGGAGATGTGGAAATTAGCTGAAATAGTAGCACATAATGCTAAAGAAGAAGTAAAGGCTCATTCATCATTAAGTAAAGTGGAATCACTTAAGAAAGAGATGGAAATGGTGAGTAGGCCTAATTATAAATTGCAATAAAATAAATAATAAGAAATATTATTAAAACACTTATAGACATTTCATATTTATTTTCTTTCTTTAATATATCTTTTTATTTTTCTCACTGGGCCAAATAATTTGAGAGAAACCTCTTAAGAACGTTAATTTCCAATGACAAGAGTGCTTAAGAGAATAGTAATTCAGCAACGTTTCTACATTTCACGTATACATTTCTAAATAAATAACTTAAATTTAAATAAAGTCCCAGTTGTTAATGATTGTCAGGGCCTTTGGTAGGGGGGGGGGACACGGAGGACAATTGGTCAGGGGCCTATAGTCTCATGGGTCATTTCTTTACTCGCAATATAATTTTAAATAACTTAATTATATACCTAAGTATAGTTCACATAATTATTATTGAGAACAACCAATGGATAATTTTCTGAATTCTCTATTTCCAATATATAAACTAGCTTTTAAATATTGTCAGTCCAAAACTTTGTAGCTCCAGGCAGTGCCAATGTTCCTTAGACAATACATAAATTTTACACTCTGTTAATTTAAAAATGTGTTTAATTTTATTTTCAGAGAAATGCCAGTTTTAATAATAATAAAAACTATTAATAATTCCATTAATAGTTTTTGGTAATGTTAATGGAGGGGGGGGGGAGTAAACAGGGGCCCTGAAGATTGTACTGGATGCTTGTTGTAAATTCATATTTAAGGTAAAGCAAAAATGTAAGATCTCCACAACAGAAGTTTATTTTATAATAAATAAACATAGCCCTCATAGAGTCACAGCTACATCATCAGCAGTGTCTGTGATAATGAAATAAAAATTATTTGCATAACACTTAAAGTATATATGAATACATTTAAACTGAATACAATTCTTTTAGCAAAACTTCTTCTTTTCAGATGCAACAGGATTACTCCGATGCCATAAAGTTATTAGAATTTAAATTGAAATCTTTAGACAAAGATTTAAAGTTATATAGGAACAAGTATACTACAGCAGAGGAGGAAATCCATAATTTACAGACAAAAAGTAAGTTAGGTTCCTCTAAATATTTATTATTGAAACCAAATAAGCGATGATTAACTGACAACTTCCTTAGCTAGTCAATTATCTGTCATAAACAAATTTATAAGTAAATTTAATAAAAAGCTTTAAAGTTTTAGTAAATATTATATTTACTTTTACAGTCTGGCAAGGTTTCAATATCACCCTGTATTCTTATTGAATATTAAATCCATTATAATTTGAGATACTTTAGTCACTTGAGTCTTTTATGATACTACTATTGGTGCTCAAAAATGGTACTGCGGGTGGTGTTGGTAGCAGGGGCCACGTTGATGTAAAATCATGTAAAACATGTCAGATATATGTAAATAAAAGATGCTAACATTGCCAACTCATCAAAACAATACAGATTATTAATTCTTAACTAATGACAAATTTTAGTTTCATTCATGGAGGAAGATAAGAAGGAGATAGAATTCAACTTTAGAAGGTTAAAAGAAGAAAAAGAGTCCGCTGAAAAAGAGTTAAGGCATGTTCAAAAGAAATTTGATGAGGCCACTCATGAGGCAGTTCAGGCAAGAGACAAAGTCAAAGATGCTTTAATGATGGCCCAGGATGCATTGAGCAATGAAGCCAATCTTTTAGGTGAGTTATTTTAGATAAATTTATTAACTCGTGATTTATCACTTTTATTATTCATTTATTAAAGGAGTTCAGTGGTAATGACTTCAGCAGTCTATGACCAAGGGGGGGGGGATTAAGGAAGTACG
The DNA here is from genome assembly GCA_946811695.1 of Gonocerus acuteangulatus. Lineage (NCBI taxonomy): Eukaryota > Metazoa > Arthropoda > Insecta > Hemiptera > Coreidae > Gonocerus > Gonocerus acuteangulatus. The sequence continues at coordinate 56,609,181 of OX328127.1, read as the reverse complement.
TACAATGCACTCCCCTTGGCCACCAAAATTTTAAATGCAATGATTCGACTATAAAATTTAAACAATTATGTAACACCAGTATGGCTACTCGGGCAGTGGACATTACTTCAGAACATAGAAACAAATGACTTACAGACTATCAGAGTTAAAGAGCAATGAACTGTTAACTATTAGACTACAGACTTACGACAAGGACAAATATCCATACCCACTGACCATTGATTACTTTTGACTGATTAATTGTACACAATATTTAAACCCTTAAAAACTAAATATATATATCACAAAAGGGGTCTCCCGTGGTCTAGTGGCTAGCGCCTTAGATTCATAAGCGGGAGATGGTGGGTTCGATCCCCACCAGCGACAGGAATTTTCTCATCTCAGGGCTCACTGAGAAAATAATTCCTGGTTGTACCCTGAATGTTGGCGCTAATGGCCAAGATTTGTCGATGCGCCGTTAAAAAAAAAACAAAACAAAAATAAAGCTTCCCTTTTTTTTAATTACTCTTGTATTTAATTACTCTTGTTTTTATATGTAAATTTGTATACTAATTTTTACAAAATTATATTTATTTTCTTCAGTTATGATTATTATATTTATTTTCTTCAGTTATCATTTATTCATTACTATTATCATTTTGTTTAAAGTTGATGTTACCTTATAGACATTCCAAGTTGCAAATTGCTTTCTTTACAAATTTTCAGCAATAAAAATAAATAATAATAATAATATTGATTTATTATTTTTTATTTCCAGAAGAAAAAGAAAATCTGGAAAAGAAGCTCAATGATTCAGTTGATGAATTTGAAAGCAAGCTTGTAAAAGAAATTGATTCTATCAAAGCATCAATGAATGCACGGATTGAGTCTCTAACTAGTCAACTTCAAACAGCTATTACTGTAAGTAGTTATTTTTTTTCTTATCAATTTAATATCAGTTAAATCTTAAATTAAAAGTTATTTTCTCATTACAACAAAGATTTGAATAATATATCTGATGTACTTAGAGAGTAATTTTTTTTAAAAAGGTTTTAAAATTTTAATAATAATAATAACTTTTTTTAAAACTTTAATCGAACATTTTTCTGGCTTGAGCTATTGTAATGTTTTTTTTTTTTCAAATCATAATTTGTTTTTGAAATATAAAAAAACTCTTCTAATATGATTTTTTTAGGTTATCATTAGTTCATGTTGGGCGAGTTTAGCTCAGTGGTAGAGCACTCGACTGATGAACTGGAGGACCAGGTTCAAAATCCGAGCGCGCACTAAAGATTTTTTCTTCTAGTGCTGCCGTTCGAGGGTTGGATTTGGGGTTCCAGATCGTCCCTAGGCTCACCCAGCCTTTAATTAATAATGGGTACCTTGGGTGCTAATTACTCTAGCAGTCGAAGCAGCCAAGGGGAAAATCAGGCGGACGGAGCATAGTATTGACCACACTATCTCCCTAGTGTGCCGTATGGTCAAGAATCAGATACCTCTACAGTATCTGCCCCTCTGGGCCCTTGTGGCCTGTTACGGGACTGATTTTTTTTTTTTTTTTTTTTTTTTTTTTAGTTCATGTTAATAAAGTCAACTGAAGTATTTTTATTCTTTATACTTTCAGTAAAAGCCAATTTTAAACATTTAAATTCTCATGTTATAATTTGTTTTTCACTGCTCCAAATATCACCATTAATTTAGCTTCATATTCAACTCCTAATGTTTTATCTTACACATGTAATTACAAAATAAAATTAAATATATTTGTAATTGACCGGAGTGGAAAATGGCAGATATATAACTTTGTTATTTCAAATTATAACGCGAGTAAAAACATGACACCGAGTCCCCCTGAGACCACGAACTCCTGTCAATGCAATGTCAGTCTATGTGAAGGTGAAGCAAGTGTATGAGTGCATACATACATAAGAAAGGCTTAAATATACCTACAAAACATAAATGTTAAATATAAAATATTTAATGGAATTGCTCTAAAATTACTGTTTTTAGGAAAAAAATCAGCTAAATCTAGAATTCGAAAGCCTCAGGGCAGAACATAATTTAAAATTACAAGAAGCAGTGTTAAAATATAATTCTATATCTCAAGAATTACAAGATGTAAGGAACAGGTATCAACACATTATTAATTTATATTTTATTTATAAATATTTAAAAGTGGTTTGCATTTTAATTGAGAATAGTATATTAGGTTGATGTACATTATTTTATAATTTTTAATTGGAACGATTTTTTTTTTTTTTTAATTTTACTTCTAAAGGAGACAGAATGAATTGAGCCAATGGAATGATGAAAGAGAAGTTCTTAGGAAACAAGTTTTATCCTTGCAAACTCAAAATGAGCAAAGTTTATTAGAACTCAGGTACCTGCCATATCTAAACCTAATAATTAATTAATTAATTATTATTTGTTAAGTAGTTTCCTAACGTCGAAAGTTTTGGGTTTAATTAATTGAAATTTTAATGGTAATAAAGATTTCTAATAATGTTGTCAAACCTGTTGGAGAGTCCTCACCGGTATCAGTAGGAGTACAACAAGAATGACAACAGTATGTTTACTGGCAGACCAAACTCCTTAGATTATTTAAAATAATAAAAATAATAATAATATTATTTTTAAGAAAGAATGTTTTTCATCAAACTTTCTTTTTAGGGTGGATAGTATGGGATGTAGTTATTGCTGATGATATGAGGATAGAAGTGTAGTCTGGTTCATGTAGTCGTGGGACGTAACCAATTGAAAGTTGTTCAGTTTAAAAGATATACCTTTATTCAAATGGGGGGAGGGGGTCTTCTAATTGTATGGGATTTTAAATTTAAGATGAAGTATTCCAGTTTTATTTGAATAATTTTTTTTTTTTTTTATAGCTCATGTAGACTTTGACACTGCAGAAAATCATTTTTTTGGATTATATATATATATTTTCTTTTTTTATTACCAGGCAAGCAGAAAACGCTCGCTGTGAAAACTGTTTGGAAATGAAAATGTATCTTGATAAATACAGACTGTTAGCCAAAGAGTAAGTATGCCTCATCATAATATTTAAAAATATATACATCTTATTTTGGTAAAAGTTTGTTTTTAAACAAAATGGAGGACAAATTAGCTAAGTACTTTCTGAGTTAATAATCTTTTATTTAAAAATAATTAAATCTTTTGTAGGTAAATATGTTAAATAATTTTAACTTGACAGTACTGCCTATAGAGCATCTACTCTCCTTATTTTTGTTATTCAGTTGAACAAGCATGACTAAAGTGGCCCTTTATACAGGTTTATTGTCCTGCTCAGTTCATTGTCAAGTAAGTTGTAGAGAACTTATTTGCGGAGAATGGATCCTTATATTATCTTTTGCTTTTCTTAGCAATATAATATTTGTGTCTGGAAAGGAATTTTGCCTGACGTTTTAAAAGTATCTAACCACTTTCCCAATCCATCTTGATTAAATTCGAGGTAATCTTGTCCTCTCTTCTCAAATAGAAGAGTTTACATTTTCTTCAGATAATTTGAAGATTAACATTACCTCTTGACATAGTTCTCTTATAAAAAATAACTCCTTATAATAAACTAATGTGTTAATCTTCTGATCATCAAACCTCAAAATGACAGAATTATATAATTTTTTTTTCTCTGAAATTTTAATATTACTGTGATTAATACCTATTCTTTTTTACAGATGGGAAGATGCAGCCTTCTGTGTTACTAGGGAATTTGAAAAATATAATTTGGAAGTAAATAAGCTAAAAGCCAATCACTCTTGTAATGAATAATACTTTAAATATCTTCTTTTTTTAACTCTGTCCTAATAAAAATATTAATTTAATAAAACTTTAAAAACTACAATTTTTTAATTCTTGTAACAATGTCCTGTTTTGAAAATGACGCATATTTTGTATGTTCATGAATTATCAATAGACATTGTATTATTTGTAGTATGTATAAACCGTTTTTATTATGTAATATTTAACCTCTCAATTATTTTATTTATTGCTGGACTGCAATGGAGGCAATAAGCAAATTATTTAGTCTATATGTAAACATCAGCTTTGAGCAAAATGGTAATATTAATGAATAAATTATAATAGATAATCATAACACAAAGAAAATTATAATTTGAGAAAAAATAGAGAATAAACTTAAATAACAAAAAAAGAGAAACAAAATAAAAAAAATACAAAAAATGAAAGAGTAAATGATGTCATAATTTCGTTAAATTTTGTGATGTATATGTGTAGTTTGTGTTTAAATATTCGATTCAAGTAATAGTTACCATCGGCCAAAATCACTGTAAGGTCAGTGGGTTTGTGTAATTGTTCTTTTCTTCGACAGTGTGTAAGGTAATGTATTATGCTTAGCAGTTTGTTACATTGTCTGCTTCTTGGTGCATCTTGTTTAGTCATTAGGTGTCCGTGAGTAAGTAAAGAATGATGGAAGGATGACCGTTCTACCACTGTTTGTTTAATTTGTCGCAGCTAAACCTCTCAATTAATCATGGCTCTTACGTACTATAAATATATTTCTTTCTTTATATATTTTGCAATGTAATTTCGTTTATTTCACTAATTTAATTACTTAACTGAGTGTTGTTTGATAATTATCAATCAATTTTTGTAGGCCAATTATGATTCGATGGTCATTATTTTTATTCTCTTAAACTGATTAAAATAGCCAATTTTTATGCCTGATATTTAGCCTGTCACCATCTTGCCCCAGGATACTCTCCAATAAAAGCAGTACCAAGGTAGCACCATGCTTGTTAAGAAGTATACCTTACTCGCCATTTCCTTGCCAATTCCTATCTGTTGTCAAACAGTTTTAAACTTGTCTCATACATACAATTTTTTCTAGATAGGTTATTTGGGCGAGCGAAGGAAGGAAAGAGAGAAAGTTTCTCATCCTCAAGTTGAGCCTGTAAATTTTTGTATTTATAACACATTCCCTTGAAAAGGGTGAGGAGCATGTAGGGAAAATATAAAACTAGTGAAAATATTCACCTAAAAGAAAAAGTCTTAAATTTAATTTTTTTTTATTAATAAAATTAGATGAATTGGGACAGTAAAAGAAGATTTAATGGCAGGAGGTATCCTGCAAATATACATTTTAGATAGACACATTTAGAGAAAACATTGTTCACTGGAAAGTTGGTCGGAGGGAGATTAAAAACAGACGTTCATCATCATGGACATCAGTGGATCATCTTGGACTGATGACAGAAAAATAGCTCATTCAGAAAGAATGAAACACGTAGAAAATCAAACGTTTCAAAACATTGTTAATTGTACATCATGTGGCCCTACCGAACCCCAAAGTAAATGATAATAAGAAAATTAATATTATATTATTATATATATTTTTTTAGTTTAGGCAAATCTTCTTGGATGCACTTTATTTATCCTGTCCATCTGAGATCCAATTTCTATTAGACTATTTGCTGATTCTTTCAAGAGGCGAGGCCATTTCTTTGTTACGCTGTAAATTCGAAAAATCAAACCTGACCTTTCTTTCGTAAGGGTCATTGCAGTTCTCCACAAAGATTTCTTTGAAATATGTTTGTGCCTGCCTTCATTTATTTTCGGGAACCAATTCTCATAAATATATGGATTAAAGGGTACTGGAATTTCCCATTCCCTTCTACAATTTTTGAGTATCCATTCTTGCTCATTTCTGCTTGAAATTCTGTGAAAATAAAATAAGTAATTAAATTTATTATATTTTTTCATAATTTCAACACAGCACGTTACATAGGTTTGTCAGATGGACCTAAAGCATATTTATGTTCCTGAATTTGAGCAGAAGTTTGGTCCAACTTATTCTCCTCTGTGATTAGTCCAACGTATCTTCTTCTATGATTTGTCACACTTATTTCCTTTTATGATCGGTCTAAATTATTCCCTTTCCCTTATTGGTCCTACTTATTCTCTTCTGTGATCGGCCCAATTAGCCTGTAAGACCCACCCCAATCACTCAAGAATCCCCGGGCGTAGCCTCAGGAAGGAGGATGTCTCCCGCCCACCCGAATATTCTCAGACATAGCACTTAAAAGGTTAAAAGTATTAAATAAATAAAGACAAAGACTTAATAACATAATAGGATACATTGTGAACACCACTGTGTTCAATAACCAGTGGAACAACTATACCCAGAAAAAAATAGAGTAACTAAACATGTAATCATAAATTTATAAATAAACTAAAAAATTATTTATCTTCCCAGCAACTTCCTTTTAAAAACAGCACATTTTATAATGTATTTTCTGTATTTCCAAGTGAACCCATCAGCTGTATTGTAATGGTAGATATTTATAATTGAATGCTTACCTCATTATATTTCCTGTCAGCGGGTGGATTACTTCTTTGGATCTTGGATTATAAAAGCCTTCGACTAAATCATAGTGGCCTGGAGGAATGGCTCGAGCTGGATGGTCGCTTGAATATTGAATATTTCCTGAAGGCTTCAGCCCATCCACAATTTCTGAATGAAATCTAAAATGTTAATACATTTCCTATAGATCTTCTGTAGCATAAATTTTTTGTGAAGTTAAAAGAGATTTAAACTTATTTTCACTTCCTTTAAAAATCTCTTTTAAATAAAAATATACTTGAGAAAAGGAAGCTACGAACCTCAGATCAAACTCTGTGAAGTGGAAGAATATTTTGAACATTGTCCAAATTGAGTTTGAACAAAAGTAGACTAAGGACAAATTACTTTTAATTCCTTTGTTATTTATATTAATTTTTAAAAATAATGTTCATGTGAAAAATAATGAATCTGATTAATAAAAAATTAAATAAAGCTTTATCTAGTCGTTAATAAATCCGGTTTAAAAAATTTTTATTTGATTTTAAAAATCTATTCTTTTTCTTTTGATATGTTTGATGTTATTTGTCAAATATTAAAAAAAAAATATATACATATATCATATTTCACTCTCTGAAAGACAAATGTACACACTGTTAATTGAAAGGGTCTCCCCATGGTACAGCAGCTAACATGCTGGTGCAGGTTCAAGTCCCACATGTGGTAGGTTGACTTTTTTCAATGATGGTCTCCTTACATTATTCAGATGGCCAGAAGCCTTCAGTACCTTCCCTCTATAATAAATGACGACAAAGAGAATTGTTAGCTTCACCACCAAGTTTATAAGATCCTCTTTAGACCAGTAGTTGCCTATTGCGCAGAATCATAGGCCCTAAAAAAATAATGTATCAACGTGCTAGGTGGGATTGAATGAGAAATTTTGAGGAGAATTCTAGGGTCCATGTGAATGGTTAATGGCGAGGGAGGAAAACCAGAGTTGTTTATTAGCTGGATAGTAAATTCAGCATCTTGTTATAATAAAAAGATTGGCAATTTTATAAGAATGTGTGACAAAAGTGTGGCCAGGAGGTTGTTTATGGATGCCACAGATGGCATGCATCCACAAGTCAGAACAAAGTCGATTGAGAATCTCTTTTACTCATGCAAGAGATCAAGAGGAATGTTTGGCATCTGATGAGCAATCGAAAGGTTGAATTATGTGCCGATAGAAGAAGATAATTAGCTTTCTTGGTGTTCTAAGAAGTGTAATTCAAGTACTTGGAATAAAAGAACACAGAGTTTGTATAAAGCTATTTACAAATTTCAGGGTATACCTTCTATCTGGCATTCTACAATATTTCCAGCTCTTCGGTTTGTAAACAAGACCATCTTGGAATATATATGTAGGACTGTAAAGAACGCCTTGTATCCAGTAACCTTTCATTACTCCACCGTTTGGAAACATCAATGCACCTTGGCCAGCAAACAAACCATTTCTCATAGTTCCAGTGTATATTGAACCTACATTTGGATTTCAATGTTTTTATTCATTCTTAGTTACTGTTGTCAATTATAAATATGTTACTACATTTAACATGTTATAAAAACCAGTCACAGTAATGTTCTATTTTTTTTTTTTCAATTCTGGCTTAAATGTGTGTCAATTACTTTTCTTCAATATTACGCCAAAGGCCAAAACTAGGGGATTTTTAATTTGAATGTGTTTATTTATATTAATATCTTATAGATACCAAATTTTCTCTAATCATACATACATAATATTTAGGTGACTGTTCAAGAGCTAAAAACTCACTACAGAAGAGAATACTACATTTGGCATCAAACAGCAGTAAAGTGAATGTCTATTATTAAAACTTGCAACCAAAATGTATATATCTTAGTTTAGCTGAATGGCAGATGATTGAAAAAAATTAAAATGTACAACCTATCTTACAGGTTGGTGCTCATTTCAATTCAGTATTTTACTTTTATTTTTTAACTGTTATTTTCGAATCCTTAATTCATTCATTCTTTTTATCGTGTTCTTAGTATTTTGTTTTTATTCATTCTATTTGGTAAATGTCAAGGAGCGTGGTCTCCACGCCGATTCTTTTGAAACTTTGCACTATAACGTATTTTGATGCACTAAACACGAATCCGTTAAAAAAAAAAGGTCGCTTTTCACTAGGAAAGAAGTTATGAAACACTAAAGTTCACTGTTATGAAGGTTAGGGAAGACTGCCTTGGACGACTTTTGGGCCATAGAATTCTTTTCATTTCTGCGAGTTGGATTGACTAGGGGTTTTGATGTTTTCTTGAGCGAGCGGAGCGTAGCGGAGCGAGCGGAAACGCATAGCACGTATGCCCAAAAGCGACAATTTACGACCAAGTCAGCTACCACAAGGTGAGTCTAAATTTCAATTACACTTCGTCATTAAGGACTATTGCGCATGCGCGTGTTTACAAATTCGCCGTTAACCCGTCTTTTATAACCTCCATAACAGTGAACTTTAGTGTTTCATAACTTCTTTCCTAGTGAAAAGCGACCTTTTTTTTTAACGGATTCGTGTTTAGTGCATCAAAATACGTTATAGTGCAAAGTTTCAAAAGAATCGGCGGGGAGACCACGCTCCTTGACATTTACCTTCTATTTTTCTGATATGTATTTATTTATTATAATATAAATGAGATTTTTTCTTTTGATTTAAAAATTTTGAATGGATTTGATATGGGCATATGATGATTTTTATAATGAGTTCACGACAAACAATCTCAACTTAAATAATTACCATCTGGGAGATAGTAAATTCCTAAACCATCCATCGTCCCATAACACCATTCTCCTGAATACTTGCTTTTGGATGGAAATGTTTTGCTTAACATTGTAATACTAGAAACAGAAGGGCATTCTTTAATAATTGGGCTTTTATCGTTTTCTTTCATTTTCTCGCTGTGCAATCTGAGTCTGAAACGCAGCCTTTGTATAGTCTTTGGCATTACTTTGTTCTTAATCTGAAAAGAACAGAAAAAATGCAAATCAATGGAACTTACAAAGAGGCAAGACAGAGAACAGGTAGATCAAAATTGAAATTTATTTCCAAAATTACAGGTCATATATTTAAAAACATTTCAAATTCTCACTAATATTCTTCATTGGGTGCACTATATGTTTCTTGCCATGTTATATTACTCTTTGGAGCAATTTTAGGTAAAACTGAAGGAGAGCGTCCTCAGCTACGATTGATTTTCTTCAAAGTTTGCACTATAACGTATTTTGATGCACTAAACACGAATCCGTTGAAAAAAAAAACGCTCTCAACTAGGAAAGAAGTTATTAAGCACTAAAGTTCACTGTTATGGAGTTTTTTTTTTTGTTTTTTTTTTCCCACCCTCCAAATTTATTTCTATGTACATAAAGAACCCCAGGCCCAACGGATTGGAACCTGGGGCTGGACTTAAAAGTACACCTTATTCTACGCTTACGTACTAGAAGGGGGATGTATTTACAATCGGGGGACTTAAGCCTACTTAGTCTAAAATACTAAATCTAGGGGGACACAAAGTTGTATAGGGAGGGACTATACAAGGATGTGTTATGGAGGTTATAAAAGACGGGGTAAACTTATATGTAAACACACGCATGCGCAATAGTCCTTAATGACGAAGTGTAATTGAAATGTAGACTCACCTGTGGTAGCTGACTTGGTCGTAAACTGTCGCTTTTGGGCACACGTGCTATGCGTTTCCGCTCGCTCCGCTCGCTCAAGGAAACATCAAAACCCCTAGTCAATCCAACTCGCAGAAATGAAAAGAATTCTATGCCCAAAAGTCGTCCAAGGCATTCTTTTTTTTTGGTCGTCCAAGTGAACTTTTTTTTAAATAACTTCTTTCCTAGTTGAGAGCGGGTTTTTTTTTGCATCAAAATACGTTATAGTGCAAACTTTGAAGAAAATCGTAGCTGAGGACGCTCTCCTTCAGATTTACCCAATTTTAATATATACAGTACGTTTGAGCCTTAACATAGGTTGATCTTCAACAGGTAGGGCCTTAGCTATTAAAAATGATCAAACAAGATACATATAACAAAACCCCTTTTCTGGAACTCGCAATGAAATAAAAATAGTCACACATTTGCTTTTTAGCAGGTAAAGCTAGGAATAAATGACTAGGAGTAGAAGCATTTGTGTTTTTATTGTTGATCTTATGCTACACATAAATGATTTTGAAAGTGTTAAAATTCCCAATAAATAAAAGAACCACATTGGAATTAAAAAAAAGTTTGTGTTATTAAAAATAGGGTACTTACATATTAGTTGCACCGATCTCGAGAACCGGCTCCCGTTCAGGCTCACGCCCAGTGATCCGGTTCATGAAATGACAGGTTATTATGAGGTTATCTCCATTATAAGAGCGGAAAAGAGAACAACTAGCATTTCTATTGGTTGATCTTTTGAGAATTTCATTGGTTGTTCTCTTTCCCGCTCAAGTCTTCATTGTTATGTGTGCCCTGCTCTTAAATTCGTCTCCTTTAAAATTTATTGTTTCAGTGAGTTGTGAGTGTTGTTTGTTTTTAGAGTCAATTTGGGTAATAATGAGCGAGAGCTGCCCAGAGCCCGATCTTCATGAAACTTCGTATACTTATTCATTTTGACCTAATTAAGAAGAAAAAATTAAAAATCACTCGCGGTCAGGCCTAGAACATTATTTATTAAGCATTAAAGTTGACTGATATACAGGCTATAAACGAGTTTTATCATAACATTACGAGCTGTATCATAACAATGGGAAAAACAATTAGTCGTTTGTGATATTTTTGTCACGTTTTCATTCATAATTGGGTTGAATTGAATAAGTATACGAAGTTTTATGAAAATCGGAGTTACGTCAATTTTGGCTCTCCCAATCTGACATTACCGCGCATGCGCGTGTTTACAAATACTTCGTTTACACCAGCTTTTAACCTGTATAACACTAAACTTTAGTGCTTAATAAATACTGTTCTAGGCCTGACCACGAGTAATTTTTAATTTTTTCTTCTAAATTAGGTCAAAATGAATAAGTATACGAAGTTTCATGAAGATCGGGCTCTGGGCAGCTCTCGCTCATTATTACCTCAATTTGTGTCCTTTGTGCTGTTCTCTCCACGGTCAAAATGAGTATTTGGAATTTACCAACAACCGAAAAAGATGCAATTGCATTTTTACAGCAACGCAATATTTTACATCAAGAAAGGTGTAACTACAGTTTCGATATAAACCAGTGATCTATATTACCAAAGAGTTGGATTAACTACAGTTTCGATATAACCTTGAGCACCTACCGACCGGAAACGCATAGCAATTATTAAATTAACATAATTGCTAATGTTATGTAATCTAGGAAGTTAAAAGGACTTATGTTTATGGCAGAATTGCTATGTGTTTCCGCTCGCTACGCTCGCTCAAGGATACATCGAAACTCTAGTCAATCCAACTCGTTGATAATATTAATACATGATCTTGGTGCCGTAAGTGGTCTGAATAACAGGTCGCTATATTGAAATTATCGCCATATTTCCTGATCCGGATCACTGACTGGGAGCCAGTTCTCGAGATCGGTGCAACTAGTACGTAAGTACCAAAAATAGTCCAATGAAGAAAACAGTAAAGGAAAAACGAAGATAAAATATTTAGATAATTCTAATAGATAATTATATAATTATTTTGCCCTACCTGTTTTTAGGTGTCAATTTACCTCCTCTTCAGGGCCATTCCATCTACATAATATTTTGAATCCATAAATAATTTTCGTGAATAATATAAAAAGTACATAGCTTTTTGTTCGGTAATTATTTTTAAAAAAGTATGTTTTCTGAACTAAGTGACGTTTAAGGTTTTTATGACACATTTTTACCGATTAAATCAAAATTTCGGGGGGATGCAGCCCCCCCCCTATATAGGCCCTGGTGCTCATGTACCATATATTTACTGTCGCTTATCAGCCTGTTAGAAAGGTTTCGATTCAGCCGATCTCATCATATGTTAAAATTGATATTTGTCGATATATATTCTAGAAATATTGAATTTTAATATTTTATTACATTTTTTTGGTTCTTACATATTAGCTTCACCGCTGGTCAGACATCTGGATCATCCGCGCAGGCGCATAACATTAGAATCTTGGACAATTTCATCATGTGTGTAGTTACCGTCTTGTTTACTTTCTGTTTTTAACGGAATTACTTTGTACATTTGTGTTTTTTACGCGATTTCTTTCCCCTGTTTATTGTTTGTGTTCTTAGTGCTGTTTTTGTTTCTGCTACGAAAATGCGTCTTTGGGATTTGCCTAGAAGTAAAAAGGATGCAATTGTATTTTTGCAGGAACGCAATATTTTACACAAAGAAAGGTAATGTCCCAATTTCCATGAGATGGAACTTTATTTGGCTACTCGTAACTTTTGGAAATGCAATGTAAGAAAGTGTAGTAAGCAATTTGGAATTCGAATAGTCACCTAGTTCGAGGAAAGCAGAGTTCTCTTTGTTGCAGCTTTAAGATTTATATACTGCTGGCCCGAGGAATTGACATCTATCAAATTCTGTGAAAAACAACTTGTGCTAGCCGATAAAACTGTTCTCGATTCGAACAATTAGGTATATGCGGGAATTATGTGCGTGAAATCGACAATTGTTGAAATTTTCCACCGAATAACCAGTAATCTATATTATCAACGAGTTGGATTGACTAGAGTTTCGATATGACCTTGAGCAAGCGGAAACGCATAGCAATTATTCCATTAACATAAGTGCTACGCATTTTCGATCGCTCAAGGTTATATTGAAACTCAAGTCAACCAAACTCGTTGAAAATATACATAAATGATCTTTCCGTGGCCATATTGGCAAAAATCCAATTGACTTCTTCGCCTGCGCTGATGATCCAGATCTCTGACCTGTGCTGGGGCTAATACGCAAGTACTTTTTTTTTTTGTTTCTATATTTTCTCTAATATTGTTGATAATTTCATTAATTTGTTGTGACATTTTTTATTTATCTAATATTTGGCATTTATTGAAGTCAAATGAGTGTTTTGTCTGAAAATATACTCACTAAAGGATTAAATTTTAATATGCTTCCTTCGAATGAAGATGGAATGGTTTTGAATATCTTTTTCTCTTTAGACTCTGTATTTTTCTTCATTTCATTTGCCGGAGGTAAAAAATTGATCATATTCTTGCTACTTAAAGAACCGAGGTTATTTTAGAAGGGAACTAAAAAAGAAAATGATTTCAATTTAACAGCTGATGGCTTATTTCTTAGCCGCGACTTCTCTCTAGAACAGTGTACTATGATTACAATGTAGTAAAATTACTAATTTCCAAGTAATTCATTAATGGATAATATATTTTTATTTCGTTTTTAACGCAGCAACAACTATTTGGCTATTAGCGCCGGACTATCTACAGGTTTACCACCTTTTTTTTATGCCAACAGCACGTGGTCGGTCACCCATTCAGGTACTGACCACGCCCGACGTTGCTTAACTTCGGTGATCTACGGGAACCGGTGCATTCAACGTGGCTATGGCCGTTGGCGAATAATATTATTGTTTAAATTTTAACGTTTGATTGTACATATTACTGATTTTGGACAGGTTACCACTCTTTTCTTGCAAGGTTAGCTGATGCCTATTTCGTGGGAGACGAAACCCCCTTAAGGGGCCCACAGACGACCAACTTGGTTGTCAACCTTGTTGCCAACTTGCCATGTTGGAGGAGATGTTGCACGTCTGTGGGCAGGTTGGCGGTTGGAGTAAACGGTTGGTGTAGATCAAATCCGTTTAGATTTTCGGTAGGCGGAGCCTCATGTTGGCAACCTAGTTGAAGCGTCTGTGGGGAAGTTGACAACACTGTGCACAACCTCAATAGTGAACTGCCGTTTGGTTGTCAATGTGAGGTTGCTTTTCGTGTTTTTAATACTCTGGTATTTAAGTATTTTTGCGAAAAGAGGGTATACAAGTAGATTATCTGTTCGGTAAATATAATAGGTGTGTACAATGTCTATACAAAACACGCCTACTTGGACTGAATTTTTCGAAAACTTCAAAGAACTGCCTGAGCTTTGGGAAGTTAAATCAGAAGTGTTTAAAGACCGAAATAAGAAGAAGAATGCTAGGCTGAAGCTGTTGGAAATTTACCAAAGAATTGAACCGGATGCAAATGTTAACAGTTTGAAGAAAAGAGTTGGGAACATAAAACCATGTTATCGCAGGGAGCTGAAAAAGGTTGAACAATGTTTACGATCTGGTCGTGGGGCTCAAGAAGAGTTTTTCAATGAACGGTCGTACTTAAACCAACACATCGTAGATTGTACTGTCCATTCTTAAAAAAAATTTAAAATCTACAGGCGCAAAGACGCGAAGTTCACTTAATATCAGGGACTGAAAATAACTATTAATTTTTATTTCAAATGAGTTTCACTTAACCTTTAATTTTTATTATTGGAAAATAAAAATTCCATCGTAATAGATGTATTTTACTATTTTTTAAAAAATAATTTCTAATAATTCTTATTTCAAAAACTTAAAAATAAAAATTATTTTAATAATGTTATTTCAAATTTTTTTTTAATAAAATGTTTTATTACTTTAACTTGAAACATTATTTTAAATAATAAAAAAAAAAATATTAGTGCCATAATGAATAGAAAGTAATACACAAAAACGAAGTCTAGAATATACAATATATACTCATACAAATCAATTGGACTTAGACGAAATTTTCACTGAAATAAAGAAATAACTTCTAATAAACAAAAGGTTCCAAATCCATATTTATTTATTCCGAGGATAAGATATATTTAATAAATCAGTTTCATTTTACCTTTAATTTTTATTATTGGGAATAAAAATTCCATCGTAATTGATATATTTCATTATTTTTTTAAAACAATTTTCTAATAATTTTTTTAAAAACTTAAAAATAAAAATTATTTCATAACAGTTAATCATTAATTTTAAAAATTTAAATTATGAAGTAATTTTTTTTTTTTTTTTTTTTTTGAAGAAACACTTCCCCATCATCCTCACACAATTCTTTTAGAACTATAAAAGATAACACGGGATCGTAACTCATTTTCCTCCAAGCGTGTGTTCGCATCAGAACTGATCAGCAAATGAAGTTGGCCCAACAAGTTGACCGTCTGTGGGCAACCAAGTTGGCAACAAGGTTGGCAACAAAGTTGGTCGTCTGTGGGCCCCTTTAGGCTCGTAGTGTTCACAACGTAAAACCCAGGACTGCAGTGCCTCCTAATGAATGATATAATTCATTTTCATTTTAACGTCCACTTATATATATATATATATATATATATATATATATATATATATATATATATATAACACAGATATTTGGGATGGGTTATCAAGAGGTTACCACCCTATTATAGCGAGGACAGGGCTAATGCATTTTTTTTCTCGAAAAAAAAAACCCCACCACCCCTAGTGAGAATCGATCCCTAGGCACAGAGTAAAATATGATTTCCAAATGATTGAGTTTTAGCATTTTACGAAGGAAAGTAGGTTGAATACATGAGGTTGCATACGTGAAAGAACTTTTGAAGAAACATTTCTTCGTACCTTCGTTGATCGTCATTTTAGATACGCAAAATGACTCCCGTTAAAATATATATACTCGTTATTATTTTTTTTATTTGTATGGCACACCGGCAACTGGGCCATTAGCGCCGACATCCATGGTGTAGCAAGGACTCTTCTAAATGGGCCCAGATATCGACAAAAGTCCTGCCCCATCTCCCGCATGAGAATCTAAGGCGTTAGCCACTAGATCATGGCATCATAGGAGACCCCACTTATTATAATTATATTATTTTTACTTGTTTACAACTCGGAAACTCCGGATACCATGCTAGACTAATGAAGAACGTGTGTTATAATAAAAAAGCAAAGCAATCCAATAGAAGATGGGGTTCAGAATTAAACAGAAAATTAATAATTGCGTCAGCTGTTCATTATATGTATGTAAGAGCAAAGCTATATATGTTTATTTGAATACTGGTCTCGACTTACTGCAAGCTCACTTACATTGTTTAGGCCTTGTAGACGATGTCACCCGTCCGCTAAGAAAGCTTGGAGAATGCACGAAGACCACCTGAGGACGTGCATGGATCTCACCCACCTGCATCTCTATTGGCTCAACGATGACTGTTTGAACAACCACGGGTGGCGTTTGAGTAATAATAATAAATGTTTATTTTGTATTTACGTTGGTTAATTTAAGCAAATTTTTCCGCCTCCTTTTCATATGATCAGTTCTGGCCCGAAATCCGTAGTTTTATTGTCGATACAAATGCAATGTATCGAATGTGAAAAAACAATCTATACCTACTGATAGCTGTTGGACTGATGTACGTTTTAAAATTAAAGAAAATAATTAATAACTAATTTAAATGAATAATAAGATAAAATTTATATAGAGCCATCTATAAGGTACCAAACCACTTTTCACATTTGATTCTTTGCATTTGTACTGACGATATCACGTCTGATCGCTCTTAGGTTGTTATATTTATTTTTATTTGTATAATAATTTTATCAATTTCAAACTATTTGACTTAATTATTATTGTTTTCCTCTGGATCCATTCTGCGAGTCCAGGTTAAAGGAACATAACCACCGTGAACTTGAGACGAACCGTTCCATGTTTAATGCTCCTTTTTATCTACTTCATCTCTGCAGCTGAGGGTTGAGCTTAATGTAATTTGTTATGGGAAAATGTTCGTTCCTTCTGTGTAACAGAATTCTTCGGCGAAAAAAAGTCGCAGATATTTTAGTGTGTTTTCTCCCTCCCTATAAGAAGGAAACCGGCATATGATATCGACCCGACGCACAATTTTCGGGCATGGCTGTCTAATTGTTAGGATACTAACATAAGCAGAACGTAAACAGTACTGTATTAAATGTCAAGCCTGGGAATAAGGGAAAAACATTTCTTTCTTTTTTTTTTTTTTTTTTTTTTTTTTTTTTTTTTTTTTTTTTTTTTTTTTTTTTTTTTAACCAACAAATTTGAACCACCGTTATTTTCGTTTGGTTCTGTTTTCTAGAGAATTTAGTAAGCCTTTGAATGATTTGTTTACACTTACCACGATTTCTCAACTGTTTTCGAGTTGTTTTAGAAAATATATCAAGATCTGAAAACTTTTCATGTTTATAAATACAATTTTTGTCTAATATTTCCTTACCTCCAAACGCAACCAAAATTTAAATATCTTAGATTAGATCTCAACCGTTAGGAATAAGTTTCAACTGAATCAACCGTTTCTGAATACCCAAACTGAAAATTAGTTTGGGAAAGTATTTTTATCAATTTGTCTCGTAAACGGCTTTTATTTATACAGTTAATTTATTAGGTAGAGAGAGGAATCCCATAAAACGAAAAAATATACATAGAATTAAGTATAAGAAAAAGACAGTTAATAATCTGGGTGAAATATTTGTCAACTTAATAGACAAAACTTGAACTTATTTAACCAAATTAAAATGACTTCTTTTGGGAAATCGACATATACCCTAATGCAATCGATTTCAAACAGCTGATCTTGGGTAGCCATGATTGATGTTGTTAGTCTAGACGTGGCCTTTAAGGTTGAAGTTTTTCTTTTAAATGCTTCTGAAAAGGCGTATAAGAGACGTGAAACATGTTGAGCAAAATAAAGGATTACTGAAGAGTGGTGTGTAGTTACTGAAATTTGACCTTCTGTCACATAGAAAAAAAAGTCAATAAAAAACCTAGGATCTCCTTTCGTTGATACCACAGAGTTTGATTTTTTTTAGTGAATTAAAGAGTAATATTCATAGAAGTCACCAACAGTTTGTTGATCCTGGTTTCCTTGGAAGATCCGCTAGAAGAAGTGATAAGAACCCTTATTCCTGGATCTGGAACAGGAGCATTTGAATAAATCAAGGCAAGATTCTAGGGCGATCTCGTTTCGGCTTCACAACAATACTGGGAAACTTGCGGTCTTTATTGTTTCATCCATGGGATGCCTGGAGACCTGCTAACCTAACACCTTCCTAATGGCCTGGAAGGTTCCTAACTCCTAAAACACAAAGATCAATAAATTATGAAATCCATAGTACTAAATATTTAATTATATATGAAATTTATAATACAATTTTAAAATAATGTTTCGCAAAATATGAGTTAAAGATTATGTAAATGCAAAATGTATGTTCAGAAACTGAATATTCAGGACCTGCATTATTTTTGCTCCAACCTATTAATTAAAAGATCTCAATGCGTCTATGCTGGACTGTTTGATTAATAAATTAATCTACACTAAATGCAATACTGCAAAAGTTCAAAATGTCAAATTGTGATTAGTTTTCCCAGATAAAAATGGGCAGGTTGTCATGAACCTGGTTGTATCAGGCTTTGTTACAAAGTTTCCCATTGCAGTTTTCCTAACAAAAGCAGCCGTATATCACGACTCATTCCTAATGAGATAAGAAAATTATGCTACCATTTAGCAAATACCAATAGAAAAGCTGCTATGGACGGAAAAGCAGACGGTATTGGATCTGAGTATTGAATTTTTTACTATTTCGGAAAAAAGTGTTCCGGTAGGCGGATTCTGCTCCGTTACGCCTTGTAAATATTCCGAATATTTTTTTTTTAAATAAGAAATGTTTTGACATTGTCTAAGCCGATTTTATAGCCAAGAGATTTCTTACTCAGGTTCTCCCAGAAAACGGTTTCGGGACTAGTCTCGGGGTTTATATTGTAGCGGCGTCCCCTCCCCCCTCACAACTTGGTTTTCATACTACAGGAGCCAGTGTTGCAATAAACAATTGTATTATAATTTTAATCATTATTATTATTATTATTATTATCAAAGCCATATTTTCTCACCTATTATCTAATATTTATTTCTGTTTCTATTTAATTTTCTAATTTATGAAGAATAAACTTATTCTATTAATTTATGTTATCACCATTTATTTTCCTAATTATTCATTAAATGACCCTTAGCTCAAATATATATAACTGGCGAATAAGGCGGAAGGTCAATAAAATATCGCCACACACTTTTACACTTTTTATTTATCTTCCCTACATGTTTCGCACCCTTTTTGGTGCCTCTTCAGGGGAACACTCTTAAACATTAAATTCAGCCTCAACCTGAGGAATGGAACCTTCCACTAGCAGGGCCTCGTCTAGACTGGTCATTGACGTTAAACGGCGTTGGCTTATCATGCTATAAAATATGGTCATGAATTTGATTTTGAATACATCAGAATATTAGGGAAAGAAAGAAATAGAATGAAAAGAAAGATTAAAGAAAACATACACATAATTAAAAACAGGAAAAAAGTGATAAATAAAAAAACGGAAATACACCATCTTAATAATATTTTCATTAATTTATTTGATAAAAAGTAGGAAAATTGGTATTATAGGACTATATTTCATCTGGAAATTAAAATCAATTTTAAATTTATGACGGATCGATTATCGATCAGCTGAATATTTGACACCATATTGGATTCGTTCAGTCAATGACTAGTCTAGACGAGGCCCTGCTAGTGGAAGGTTCCATTCCTCAGGTTGAGGCTGAATTTAATGTTTAAGAGTGTTCCCCTGAAGAGGCACCAAAAAGGGTGCGAAACATGTAGGGAAGATAAATAAAAAGTGTAAAAGTGTGTGGCGATATTTTATTGACCTTCCGCCTTATTCGCCAGTTATATACATTTATTTTCCTTTTCTATTTTTTTTTTTAAGCATATCACCCTTGCTGTGGAGGTCTCTAAGTAAATAAATAATCATTATAAATTACATTCTATACGTTAACATTCTTTAGAACCTTAAAAAATACTGTAAAAAGTTTTAAAGAATTATTTATGATTAATATATTTAATTATTGACATATTTAATTATTCGTAATTTATTATAATATTATTCTACGGTAGGCAGTATGTCGGCAAGCCGCATGGTGGACAGTTGTGTTTATTTGTGTCTTTTAGCCTTATAGGAAAACCTTATGTTAATTAAACCTCATCTCTTCAATATAATACATGAATTTACTTCTCCAAAGAGAAAAAAAAGAGTGAACGCCTTAAAATTAATTAATTAATTTGTAATTTTAATTTTTATGCTAATCTAAAATAACTGGGCAATTAACAGAAAAGTGGAAATAATTTTGCTACATGACGGCTAATTACAAACTTCGAAAGTTAAAACAAATAGTTGGTGAATGGCTTTTCTCGGCTAACACGCATAAATCCTCCTTTTTTAAAATTTTATTTAAGAGCATCAGCAACTAAATCGGTTCACTCAAAACAACCCATTTACATTTTTATACATATTTACATCCTAATGCACAATTGAAATTATACATATACATCAGTTATATAGTTCATAATACACCTAATTATCCTAAAATATAATATTACATATTCATTAAATTTTATAATAAAATATAGGTTTTCGTTTTATTTGATTTTTGCCATGTGTCAGTTAGTAAGATGTACATCGGACATAAGTCAATAATTGTAAATTAAACATAAACGTATACCATCATTATAATGATGTAATAAACTTATTAAATCATCATAATATTTTTTCTTAAAAAATCCGATTTATATAAAAATATATTAAGGAAAAATACATATGTAAAGAAAAAATAAATAAGTAATATCGTAATTGTTGTTTATACATGATTGGATACAAATTACGGGATTGTAGTGTATTCATAATTTAAGAAAAAATTAATCAAGAAATAAAGACCAGAACAAAGAGAAAAACATTCATAAAAAATGCACAAACAAAACTTAAACATTATGACAGTTAAACGAACATAGGCGGCACAAAAATGTTGGGCAATTATGACCTTGGAGTTGCTTGTCCTAAAAATAATAAACTCTTCGTTGGTTTTCACTAACTAATTAGAAGCTAATTCTTCTTAAAAATGTTTTCGCCTTACTAGCAAAACTTATTAAATTAATAACGGTGATTTTTTCGGACGGATTATCCATAGGTTACTACCCCTTTCTAGCCAGGATGGGTGTGCTACCCTTCCACTTTTCGAAGAGTTGGAAAACCAACCCACCAACCTAGCCTAAATAAATTCAAACAATAAATAAATAAATTAAATAGTCATGGATTGGTGCCAAAGAGTTCCCGTAGGATCCTCCTCCAAATGACCCTATTATTGCTAGAAATCCCATGACTATTTGCTGGGGTAAATTGTGTGAAATCCAATAAAAAGGATAGATGGAGCGTGGTCCACTGGCGAGACTAATATTTTAACCTTCCCAAGAAGTCCAATCCTGTTATCTGAATTTTGTTGGAAAGAAAGCTTTATAAATATCTTTGGAATCGTTATGAATGATTCTATGAAAAAACTACAAAATAGTCAATTATTTCGGTGTACTAATAGACTATAGACTTGGTTGCTTCAAGCGTGGACGTTTTTTAATCCAATTGAACGGTTGCAATCGCTAGCTAATCTGAAACCAAAAATCTATTTATAAGAATCAGCTGTTTGTTCCTTTTACACGTCCACACCGTCTGACCGATTTTGACCAAACTTCCTCTTGATCCGGGAAGTGTCATAGGCCAGGACAAAATCGTCTACGACTCACAGTTCGGAGGTCACGGGTTGGAAACTGTGAACCCGAACAGTTACAGATTTGCGTTATTTTATTTTAATATTACTTATTTGGTTTCTATTTTATTTTTGCTTTTCTAGATGCAGAAAGTAGGTGTAGAATCGCACCCCGGGTAACAGCCAGTAATTTATGAAGTAAATATCAAACGTTCCGACTGGCACCTACTACGTCATCTTACGTGTTTTTAGACCCTTTCCGAAGGAATTTAGCTATTGAGGTTGTACTCATGAAAGGATTTTTTAAAAGTTTCTCCAAATTTCCTACCACATACACAATTTATATATATACACACACACATGCATATATGTATATATAACATAATATAATATACACATATAGGTGTATACCCTACGTTTTAAGCCAAGGATACTAAGCAATACTGTCAAAATATCCTAAGTTAATCCATTTTGAACAGAGAAACGATATTTGTTTTTAAGAAGAAGTAAAGGAAGAGTTGGGATTCGGCTGAGTTAGATTTTCAGAAAAATCTATATTTCAAACGTTTCGGCAAGTTCCTTGGTAGCCTTCTTCAGCACTAAATGCCTAGGAGGTGGAGGAAGACCAGGATAACGTTTAGGTGGCCATGAAGATTTCTTTGAAGATTCCAAAGAAAGATTGTTTTTGAAAAGCTCACATTTTCTCTAAGCCCAATCCCAACCATTTGTTGACTTATCATCACCTCAGCGGCTAACTATCTGCGTCTCGCGTTTTTTTTAAGTCAATTTGGTGACTCTAATTTTTAAATTGTAAAGCTATCATGATACTGGTTGATATGTTCAGACAAATCCTTTATTTTTTATATAAATTTAAAAAACATTTTCTAATCTTTTGACATGGCTCCGGAAAGGAGTGAACCACGCATAGAAAGAAAAGAGGCTAAATTGTATATAGCTAGTAATTCAATTGACATTTCTCAATTTTTAATTATTTTACATAAAGAAAGTGGGTTACATTAAACATAATTCAGGAACTAGCCGAGATACTTCAGCCAGTTGAGGCCAATAGTCTTTGGCCATTTTAAAGACATTGAGAGCATGGATGTCTTAAAGTCGATTGTGAAACTGATAAAAAAATAGCGAAATTAGGTTGAGGATTATGAAGAATTCTAGGCGCCTTTCACAGAGTTTGCTCAATTTGCATGTGGGACATAATGAATCCAGTACATAGAAACCATAGGAGGAAAACCCGCATAATGAAAGGTCAAGTTCGCAGAATCCGTCCACCAGAACACGGTTTTTGGTGCGCAATGCGCGCGAAGAAAATCTTAACGCTTACGGCATTCAGGTACTCGTTTTATAGGTTCCTTAAAGTAGGAAAACGAATGAAACATTTTTTAAAGCACTAACTGTCACCGTTTTCGAGAAACAAGTGATACAACTACTTTTCCAAACTAATTTTCAGTTTCGGTTTCAGTTCCGACTGATTCATTCGGACTTGTTCCACATGTTCAAAATTCACCTAATCTAAGATATTTAAAAATGTGTTGCTTTTGGAGATAAGAAGTATTAGGGGGAAAAATTATTAATAAAGATTTCGGATCTAGGTATATTTTCTAAAATATTTTTAGAACGGTTGGGAAATCGTGGTAAGTAGAAGTTGACCATTTGATAGCTAACTAAATTGCCTACAAAAAGAATTTGAAGTAATCTTCGATAGGGCGATATAAATCGGAAAAATAAGTGCTTAAAACTTCAAAATTGATAGATTTGTTCTTTTTATCGGGGTTTTGTATCTAATAGTAACCTTTCTAAGTGGTTATTGCTTTTTAATTATGTTTATCATTTAATGCGTTTTTTAGAAACCTTATATTACTTATACCGTCGATACAAATGCAAAGTATCGAATGTGAAAAAACGCATTTTTCATTTTCAATTTTTCTGATTGCTGTTGGACGGATGTACGTTGTGGCAAACTCTTGAAAATCAAAGGAAAATAATTACCAATTACCGGAAATCAAACTAACAAATTTTCATTAAGTCTAATTAAAATATATCATAAGATAAAATATAGATAAATTCATCTATAAGGTACCAACCACTATTCACATTCGATACTTAGCATTTTTATTGACGATATTACTTCTTTTTGAGATTTTGGTTCATATTATTCACGAAAGAGCAAAACCTGTTTCATGGCATAACCCCTAAAACTGTGGGGAAAAAAGGAAAATGCTAAAAGCAGTTCGTCAATTTAATTTTTCAAAAATATAGCCAGAACCTTGATTGCAAAACATTAAGATTTTGTATTCTGAGAATTCTAACACGACCAATAAGGTCGCTTTGGGAACACGCTAAAATTTCGTAGTTCCTGGAATTTTTCAGGTTGATAGGCCCAAAACAATAAGAAACAAATTACCAGCTAATCATAAACAATTTAATTAATTTGAAAATACTTCGAATATTCTTATCACATATTTTTTATAATGAAAGGAAACACATATTGCTTACAAATATGATATGATTAAATTTCTTATCGGCGCATTCAAGCATGTAGCTAAAATTGGAAAGCAATTAGTAATATAAACTCCAATAAACACATAAATAGTTGCTGCGCATCATAGCAGTACTAAAAAAAAAAAATAATTCAACCTCAACCTTATTGACATCTATAAATTGCGCCGCCGTTCATTTCTCAACGATATATTTATAGCAAACTGAATGGAGAAAAGGCTAGAATGGAAAATAATTGTAAACAAAAAATTCTATAAATAACGCTTAAATAAAGATAGCGGGCGAGATTGCCAGATAAGAGCGTGCATTGACCTTCTGGTAATTATGTAAATGATACTGATTAATTTTATATGACTTATAACAATCAGCGATGACCGGAAATAGTCATATATAACATTTTGGTCTTAACCGCTTATATCCTGCTTCATTTGCCGGCATTAGTTTATCATTTCATTTTTTCTTTCTTCGTTAATTTTTCAGAAAATAGATAGAATAGTTTTAAGGGTATTTCCTCCCTCCCTCCATAGAGGTGAAACTTGCTTATGGCGTCGACCCGATGAAAAATGCAGGTGCAGGTGAGGTCAAGATAACACATATTTTTCAAATATGTTCAATATGTATATATATATATATATATATATATATATATATATATATATATATATATATATATATATATGTATATATATATTTATATTTATATATTTGTCTACTCGTATTCTAGGAGTCTCAAGAATGAAAAGTCAGGTTTGAGTTCGTTAACTAGCAGAATCTTCTTGCGGAAGCACTTAACTTTGAAAGAATCACTGTTTTTAAGAAAAGCGGATAAAACTAGAGTTTTCGTTTTCGTTACTCCAAAATGGATTGTGTTGGAATATTTTCAAGACGTTTGGCATTCATCCAAACGTGAAAAATCTACAGTTTTTATGTAATCTGGATACAACTAGAATTCCTTTTTGGTACTTCTTTATTGTTAGTTAATTTGGTTAGTCTTGTAAAACAATTTTTGTGAGGTCTTCTGATGTCAATTTATAATATGTTTTATTGTTTTGCAACAAACGTTTATTGCGTTTTGTTCTGTCATATCTATGATAATGGTCGAATAGTCCACTAAAAGCGCTTGTTGCGCTAAATAAAACAAAAGTGAAGGAAGTGGCTATTTTTATTTTCCCTACGGGTTCACTAAAGTATGGGTTCACTTAACCGTGTCACGTTCGAATCTTTATGATTGATTTGATAGTTCTTTTGAATTATTGCTGTTCGGTGAGAACATTTGTTGATATTCGATTTTTGTTGACTCTTCCTATTTTGTTGGCCATAATTTGGCGGTATTTCCGTTCAGAATATATTTATACGAACAAGAAAGGTTTTGCTGTTGGTTATTGGTAATTCCTGCCATCTGCAGCTACTTTAACATCATGCATTTCAAACCCTGGAAGCAGAAGAAGCATCAGAAGGCCTGAGATTTCTGATGGTGGATTTCCGTTTACCTAAGTACCTCGGCCTTTGCTAGAGTGTGGTTCCCTTCGCCTAAGCTAGATCCTTGAAGATTGCACCCTCTGATGTATTTAATGGTGCAACTTGAAGAGGACAGCGGTCGTTTGGCGGCTTGCTTCATGAATGGGCACGAGAGGTTAGCTTTCCACATCCTTTCAGAGCCATTAGCCACTGTCTTCGAGCTGTATTCTTTCAAAATGCCAAGAAGAAGTGGAAGATTCATCATCATCCTTGTTACACTCATTGCTCTCCTTAACACCAAATTGTACTTGTTGTAGTGGTCAATGATTATCTTGCACAATCGATTCAGTAGTTCTACTCCTCTTGAATTCCCACTCCAAGGTTATCAGTTAATTTAAGACTCTAGAAAGTTAATTTCAGAGTCACTGTAGCTAATATTGAACAAGTATGAGCACGTTAAATTATTATTATATTATATATTTATACATATCCATAAATCCTTTCAGTAATGAAGGTTGTGACATCGACGAAATGACACAGTCCGGAAGTATTGACTAGAAACGTTTACGTTTTAGAACTCATAGATAACGAAAATAACGGTTGTTCAAATTTATGTTTATATATATATATATACATATATATATATATATATATATATATATATATATATATATATATATATATATATAATTAGTATTCAACTTTGCTCCCGTCATTTTAGTGCGTTTCCTCCCTCCTTCGATAGGTAAGAGACCCGCTTATGAGGTTTTGAAATTTGGTACAAAAATCTTTCGTCTAATTTCTAAGGTTAAGTTTGTTAGCCAGCAGAATCCGTCCACCGGAACATAGTTTTTGGAGCGAAATTCGCGCGAAAAAAAATCGCAACGATTACGTTTTCGAGTTAATACGCTCGCAAGTACTCTTTTTATAGGTTTTCTAACGTAGGGGAACGAATGAAACCATTTTCAAGGCGTTATCTGTAACCGTGTTTGAGAAAAGAGTTTTACATATAGAGCTAAGAAAGTATTCGAAAACAAATTTTCTCAATAGACATGAAAAGTTTTGAAGAGTGAAAAATGTAAAGTTTTAATAGGTTTATCAAGCCAATACAGATCTTCCATGATTTTCAAAGTAATGCGAACAACATTTAAGAGGCGTGCAGGAATGAGAAGGCAGCTCCATTTTTGGGGATATCCAGGTCAAAACATTATCATGGATATATATATATATATATATATATATATATATATATATATATATATATATATATCTTGGAGGCCCGGTGGCCGTGTGTGTTAAGGCGTGAGCACTTAACACTCCGTGCCAAAGGTCGTCGGTTCGATTCCCTCTATGGGGTGGTGGCTTTTCTCTAGAAAAAAGAAAAAGGATCAGCCCTATCCCGACTAGAAAAGGGTGGTAACCTATAGATAACCCGTCCCAAAATTCGTAGTTAATAATAATGGACGTTAAAATTTAAATAAAATATCACCTCTATCATTTGGTACAATAAGGAAGAGGTCACTTCAATCACAGCAAGTAAACTAGTGTGTGAGGTCCACTATTGACTCTCCAGTTCCGTAGAGCCAAAACCTGCTCTCAAAAGCTGAGAAATGTAATAATCCTCGCACAGATTCATGCCGGAGAAAATGAGATCTCGTTCTATAATTCATTAAAATGTGGAGCTTCTTCAGCTAAACTGACCATGATGATTTGACAGAAACATAGCCGAGACGACTTAATTTTGCATTAATTGAATTTTTTGTTGGTATTGTCATATGAGTTTCCTAAATTAAATGTTTGATTAAAAGCAAATTTTGTTCATTTTAGTTGAAAAAGTCGTAATTATTATATTTTTTTTTATAGAATTTGGTACAATAAAGGAGGCAGCTCAAAATCACTTCACACCACTGCTCTAAAGAAGGTAGGATAGGTTCCTTATCGACTTACTTTCATAAGTAGGTGGCTGTGTTATGATTAAAAAAAAAAAAAATTGGAAAAAAAATATCAAGAAACTAAATTTTAAAACTTTTTTTTATTTTCAAAAAATGTGCAAAAAGAGCTGACTTCTTTTTGCTGCACTCCCTTCATTTCTTTTCAATGATTAAGTATAGAGTAGATTTAAATACTAAATTTTAAATTCTCGAAACAATACATTTGTCAGTAAAATCATTCTGATTGATTATTTTTTTTTTCTAATACTAGAATGGACCTAATGATATTTGTAATCAGACTACGATGGATAGAAAAAGCTGATGAAATTGTGTTTGCGTATTTCCAATATCTTAATTGGCGACCTCTTTGACCCGGTAGTAGTTCTAGATCTATCTAGAATCCTATAGGATGGCAAGCTGTTCTGACGCCTGTCCTAACATGCAGCCTTGCAACACTTCCTCAAATGACGGCGTAAACCGAGGACATGGGACTTTTGGAAAATTTCGTACGCTATTAGACTGTTTTAACTATAGAAACGCGCTTATATTCAAGGATAAAATAAAGATTACGCCGATATGTTTTTATTCGTACAAATAGGCCGCATCAATATTGACGGTAATCGCGAGTCACAAAATCCTCAACGCGTGCCATAGGTTATTATGGCGTCTAAATTGGTTCAATTAAAGCATTCATTTGTATTTTACAGGATGAATAAAAAAGTCCGTCACGCAGGAGCTGCATAACTAAGCACTTTCCTCAGAATTTGGGTAGTTTAGACTGCTTTCCAGAACAATTTGCTTAAAATATCCTACATAAATAAAATAAAAACATGAATAGTTCTCTTTTAAATTTGTAATGAGTAACTGATCAATTATTAATTTGCTTCCAGAGTTATGTTTACACATGGTACCTATTGCACTACGTAATAAATACAAAAAACCTCATATTATCGTATTTTGATCTAACGCAGGAACAGGATACAGTCACTCTAGTGGTAGAAGCGCTCCTTGCGGCGGCTTTGTGTACGTACGTCTGACGGGCTTTTCTATTGGAATATATTACAAATTAAACCCCCGCTTCCCGATTGACCGATTCAGCTCATTTTTACAACACTTCTTTCTCATGAGGTACCCGTTTCGCTACAATACAGCAGAAATTACGACCGGTATGAGTATATTAGGAATTTGGGTCCGGAGTAAACCCCCCCTTCTAATGAACCGATTTAGTTTATTTTTACAACACATATTTACCTGTAGATTACCACTACGAATACCGAGTTTCGTCGAAATATACCAAAAATCACGGCTGGTAGTGGCGAATTGGTATTGTGGGTCCAGAGTAAACCCCCCCTTCTAATGAACCGATTTAGTTCATTTTTATATCTCACTTTTCTCTCTATATTACCACTACGAATACCAAGTTTCGTTGAAATATAACAAATATTACGGCTGACATAGTCAAATTAGTGTTTTGGGTTCGGGGTAAACCCCCCCTTCCGGTGGACCGACTTTGGTGGTTAACGAACTCGTTCAATCGTTTGCTAATTGAATGCTATATACCAAGTTTCGTGACGAAAAAACAAAAACTCTGGCCGCTATCGTGTTAACAGACACATATATATATATATATGCATATATATATATATATATATATATATATATATATATATATATATATATATATATAAATTTTAACGGGGGTCATTTTCGGTGTCTACTAGGTAGGATCGATAAAGATTTGAAGAAATTTTTCAAAAATTCCGTCATGAGTCCAACCTCAATAGCTACTTTCCTTCGGAGGAAAGTGCTAAAAAGGAAATGTGGTCGATTCTGGCTTGCTCATATTGTTTCAGAATGATGATTAAAACATATTTAAAATCATGCCTCATTTATCATATTTAAACGGCATCAAGAAAACCATAAGAAATTATTTATTATTTTATTTAATTCGAACACATATTTTGTATTTATTTATTTAAATTTTAAAGTCCATGATTTTTTTTATATTAATATTATATTATTTGGCTATTTGCACATTGGAAGTATATAATTGGTACCTATATTTGCATTAGTGCTAAATATAGGTTTGCCACCATATTTAAGTAAACATCCATGGTGCAGGAGGGAATTTTTTCAACGGGGCCTGAAACGAAAATACTCAACCTGCTGCAGTGGATCTTGAACCCGTATCTCCCCTGTGAGAATCCCAGGCGTTAGCCACTAGCATGGGTGTATTTGATGGTAAAAATTTGTCATAAAAACCTTAAAAATAAATTAAATAAGATCACTTAGTTAATAAAACATAGTTTATTTTTGGTGAACTAGCGTTTTAGTTGCCTAAAACTATTCCAAGTTCTAAATTTTTCATATTCCATACCCCGGAAATGGTTTCAGCCCCCCCCGAAATTTCCCAGCCCCTCCCGAAATTATTTCCTATATGCGCCCATGGCCACTAGATCTTGGGATACCAAATCTAGCGATACATGTATACAAATTCTACAGGTTTTGATGTCATTAACTTATTTTAAATATAGAAATTATTTAACACAAATTGAATATAGAAACCTCTCTGCTCCGAAAATCCAATTCTCCAAATTCCATTCGATTAATGGCACTGTGTCAGTTCAAATGTCTTAAACCATATCTTTCGGGAATGACACAATCAGCCAAATGCTAGCTCACATTTACCAAGTTTGAAGAAACCTTAAGTCATAATGCCTCCAATAAAGTTATATCATTTTGTCAGGTATAACCGTTCGTGTGCATTTTCAGGTCATTTCCCATTGAGCCTGGGAAAAATCTGTGCATTCTTGTATTCAGGTAACAAGTCATTAGGATAATTTTTTTGTTGTGTATTTTCTTCATTAATAATGTGCGTAATGAGATACTATTTAAAAAGGCCGACTCGCAGGATCCACGTCACCTTTGCGCGTCTCTGTTCTTATCCCTAGTGTCATTTGGAAAGCATAGAACAGAATCAGTTAATGTTTTGTCTTAATCTTTCGTGAAAAATTTAAAATTAAATTTCAAAGCCAAGCAAGAGTGCCACGACAGGAAACTGATATATATATATATATATATATATATATATATATATATATATATATATATATATATATACATATAAACACCGTCATTACCTATGGATTCTGAAACGAGACATTTTTTTTTTGTTTTTTTAATTGATTGGGAGAAATTGCACATAAAAAAAAATTAGGTACATAATTAGACTGCCATCAAACATTCCTAACTTATGTCATTACATCTGTGGCTCTCCTGACCATAATAAATGCTAGCATTAAAAAATAAAGAAATAATAATTAAGAAAATATAATAAAATACATGATAGCTGAAAAAATGAAATAGATACTAATGCCTCCCGATAAAACAATGTACCTTAAAATGCTTGAGGGTTCCCCTGGGCGTCCTCCACCTGCTGAAGAGAATGCAAGAGCCCTTCAGTACACTCCTAGCAATACCCTGAAGGGTATACATTGGTATGCCAAGGTCCTTCAGATCCCTAGCTGACTTAGGACTCCATATACCCCTCCAACTGATGGTACAGGACGTTCCTCTCACCCGAAACACCCATCATTCTCCCAATAGTCTCTCTGGTTTCCAGAACCCCAACATACTTCGCCGATTTCATCCGATCGAGATCATGAAGACCAATGATCAGCCGCCTCAACGATCTGTACGTCGACGATGTGCACTCTGTTCTCTTTCATTACGACAATGTCAGGCCTCCACATCCTACCACGGAAGTCGTCTCTACGTGTATCGCCCGTCTCTATGTATTTTCTAGTGGCCACTTCCTGATTGTGTCATGAGGTCAACATCACGGATAGCGAGTTTCATCCCTGTGGAGGGAAGAAGGGAACGCGCTAAAACACTGAATAATATGGCCTACTTTCTTGACTAATAAAATTCCTAAGCACAAAAATAAAACATTCAACTCATAGGAACTGCGACAGTGAGTTACCATATAACCCTTATCCTAGGTGTCATTGGGAAAACCTTTAATAGAAACTCTTAATATTTTTCTTTCAAACATCCAACAACAAAATTCATTTAAATAGCCGAATGAAATCTAGAAACAAAAATCCGATTTATGAAGTCTGCAGGAATAATGAGATATAACAGTTCACCGCCCCTCCCCCCTTTAGGTTGAAGTGAAATTTGGAATTCAGTTATTCCCTGGGAAAGATAGAACATTTTAGCAATCCATGCGTAAAAGTATGTGGAATACACTGGTCTAAAAAATTTAACTTTTTGTCTGCGGTTTTTATTTGATTAGGTCATGAAATTTTGGAAAACACAAAATGTGACGTATCTCTCAAATGAAAAACGTTTCAAACAATTTCTTTCAGTTACTTATTATTGCCTTCAGACTGGACTATAGAATCTCACAGTTTGGTCAATAAAAAATGAATCTGTATGTATAAAAATCACTTGTCTGTTTATCTTAACTTGGCGCACAAGTAGGTTTTGATACGGAGAGTGTCACAGGCCAGGTCAAAATTGTCTATTAGCTTTCTGTCTGTATGTTTGTTTCTTTGGTTTCAAATTTATTTTTGCTTTTCTAGATGCAGAAAGTAGGTGTAGCATGGCACGCCGGGAAAAGCTAGTATTTTATAATTTCTTCAAACAAGGTAATTGAAAGTAACAAAACTACATTACATATTTTTTGACAAAAGGAAGCCAATCGTCCAATTTATCCCGCAATAATCTTCCACTTCATTTGCATAGATTTAATGCTTCATAAATGTAGAATTTGTTCTGTAAGTATTGAATCTGTAGTCCGTTAGGGGGCCGAGAAAAAAAAATCGCGTGAAACCTCTGATTCATCGAGAAAAACAGAAGGGCGCTAAAAACAAGAGCCTTATCTTGAGATGTCACTTTAGATTCATGTCAAGGTATCAATTATCCTTAGATTATTTAAGAAATAACTTAAATTCCATTGCCGTAAATGTGAGCTGGGAATTAATCCATGACCTTCTGTAGATATGGGAGATTAATGCTGTGAGAAGCTCAGGCAGAGAAAAATGGAACTTTAGGTATTTGTGGTAATGGACTCCTGTAAGGTTACTCTTCTCAAAAGTTAATTATATTTTTAAGAAAATATGTTCTGTTATTGGATTATCGTTTGTAGGTTATCATGGATTTATTTTAAATAGTCTTTTCTCTTGGCTTGGAGATTGTTACATGATCGATATCGCAGCAAGAGGAATATATTTTATTCAGAATACACAATGCAGGTCAAATACATTGATGGAGATTCGATGTTTCAGCTAAATTTATCTGCACTTGTAGAGATTTTACACTTGTTCTTATTGGCCAAGTGCCCCCCCCCCTGAACAAGTGAAAAATATATATTGGGCCATCTTTCAGAAGAATTAAAATAAACATAATTTTATTTAAGTTTTTTTTTTTTAAGTTCTGAAACTAATTTTAAAGGTGATATTATTGCGGTAAAGGGTCGGCCGAAAAATCCATAAAAATAAACTAAAAATTATGATGCAAGTATTTGCTAAATAAAAAAATTAATACGAGATAAATAAATAAGACGTAAATATTAACAATTAAATTTAAAATAGGAATTTCAGGGGCAGTAAAAGCTCATAACAAATTTAGAGTATAAATTCACACGTGTAAGTGTTATTCAAATGTTTGAGTTAAGATGTAAGGGTTACCTTCCGCCAGTAAGTCGAAGGTTTGAAGGAATATATGTCGTTGAGTAGTCAACAGTTTGTAAGTAAGTGTTACACGGGCAAGAAGTGTTGCAAGATCTACAAGTTTACACATCCTTTGTATATATGTACGAATGGGGTAATAAGGTGTGCCCCGTAAGAAGCCGGGTTAAATTACTCTTTCAAGTGTTCGTTTGAAAAGACAGATGGCTGTACTACATTACCAATGATCCCAGAACTTTGCACGGCGTTCGGAACTAAAGAACTGCAGCAGAAGACTCAGCCAACTGGTGGAGGAATCAATGCAAAAAATAATTTTGAATCTACTGGCATTGGAAGTTTTAAACCTTTTCTATATTTCCTTAAAAATCTCGAAACGGTAAGATGACTTCGAAATTTTGTCATGCAATAATTCAGCCGTAAATTTCTTTA
Organism: Gonocerus acuteangulatus; assembly: GCA_946811695.1. Taxonomy (NCBI): domain Eukaryota; kingdom Metazoa; phylum Arthropoda; class Insecta; order Hemiptera; family Coreidae; genus Gonocerus; species Gonocerus acuteangulatus. The sequence goes on along the minus strand of OX328127.1, from coordinate 56,575,265 downwards.
GTGCTACTTCAGTTGGAGGAAATAATAAATAGTTCTTATTCTAGGCGTTCCAAATATATAACCATTTAATGGAAACACGCTTTGAATATTTTCCCATATGAAGAAAACTTCTTAATGAAGCATGCTGGAGTCATACAAGTAATATCCAGTTCAAGTACCCCTTCAGGAAGGATGACTTTCACACGCTGAGAAACCTCCCTGCCATAGTGATCCAGGGCGCATCTGTTTTGAGTTGAATGTTGACAGAGCGCAAGCTAATTTTTGCAGGAATACCATCGGAACAACTCAAATAACAATAAAAATAGTTATAATAACAAGTATGTCAACGGCCATAGCCGCGTTGAGTGCACCGGTTCCCGTTGATCACCGAAGTTAAGCAACGTCGGGCGTGGCCAGTGCCTGAATGGATGACCGACCATGTGCTGTTGGCATTATAAAAGGGTGGCAACCTGTAGATAGCCCAAGTGTTGATACGTCATTATTTTTTATTTATTTATTTGTTTACAGAGACCCGAAACGTTTGGCGATGGTCTCCTTACAGTTTATCACTATGAAAATCTGTCTGAGTCCAAAAGAAAAAGATAAATAAATAGAATGAAATAAATAATTATAAAGTATAACAAAATAAATGAAACTGAAAACAACAAAATAATAGTAAATAAAGGAATAGAAAATAAATAAATATATATATAGGTATATATATTAAAAGGAATATGTATAAGTACATATTAGATTTTTTACTTTTAATGTAGATGAAGGGCAATTGGAAATTTAATTTAAAAAAAAAAACAAAAAAAAACATTAAAGCTCAACTATACTTTACTATAAATTTTACATATTTTATTATACGTCATTAAACTCGCCAAGAATAAATACAAATAACAACAATATGCGAAACATTCCCGGAAAACCACTTTTTTTTAAATATACAAATTTACCTATTTTCAGCGTGTAAAATGTTTTTGAAAGCTTGAATGCCTTAGGTTTTATAAAAAAAGAAGAAAAAACAAAACATATTTAAAATATGTAAAGCATTTCGTCTAGATTTCGCAAAGATTTGTAAAATGTTAATTTTTTCGCTAATATCTCAATTTTAAAATAAATTATGTAAAAACGATCAAACCGATTTCTATCATTTTCTTCCTGGGGTATGAAGGTCCTAAATTCATTTTAAAATCCCGAAAAAAGTGTATATTTTTTACTCTTTTTTCATACTTATTGCTGTTTTCCAAAACAGGAAATACATTTTATTTCTAAATAATGGGGCATAAAGGAACTTACTCATTGCGAAACTTTTGATCCCTTGGAAAAATCTCTAGCGTGAATACTTATGAGCGAAATAAATACAAAAAAGTTCGTAAAAAGTTTTTTTTTTCATTTAATTTTCTATGTTACTTGAAAAAAAAAATATGTTCCGGGAATTATTCTTTTTACGCATAAATAAATTATTGTTACATGAGTTCTTCCAAAGATATTCCCGCAAAAATTGGCTTGCCCACTCAAAATCCAAGTATAGCTACGTTTTTATTCGCCCTAGACTTCAGTGGTTTAGAAAGGGCGGCACTTTGTAGATTCTGATGCCCGGCAAAAAAAAATAACAAAAAAATATAGAGAAAGCGTTTGTTGTGATAATAAATTTACTGTGAGCAGAATAAGTATATCTCACATGAATACTATTGTAGGATATTATTAAAGTAGGAGGAGACCCGGTAGCCGTGAGGGTTAAGGCGTGAGCTCTTAACACTCCGTGCCAAAGGTCGTGGGTTCGATTCCCACTAGGGGCGGTGGCTTTTCTTTCGAAAAAAAGAAAAGGCATCACCCCTATCCCGGCTAGAAAAGGGTGGTAACCTATAGATAACCCGTCCTAAAATTCGTAGTTAATAATAAATGGGCGTTAAAATTTAAATAAATTATTAAAGTAGGAAAAAAAAAGTGGTTGCTCTGGTGAGCTCGGATAGAAGGCAAAGGACATAATATGATGAAATATGGGTACAACCCAAACATAATGTAAAAATAATAATAATTAGCCTTACCTATAATATAATATTTGAATGCCTCTCACAATTGATTGTAATTCTAACAATAATTAAACTTAATACTAATACATTTTAATTATTAAGTTTTAATTTTAATTAATGGGGTCTCCGTTGGTCTAGTGGCTAGCGCGCTAGATTCATAAGCGGGAGATGGTGGGTTCGATCCCCACCGGCGCCAGAAATTTTCTTATCTCAGGGCTCGCTGAGAAAATTCCTGGCTGCACCCTGGATGTCGGCGCTAATAGCCAAGATTTGTTGATGCGCCGTAAAAAAAAAAAGGTCTTGTTTAGAACAGGCCCGCCAGTGATTTTATCTAGTAACAGTTACTTATTGATAAATAAAAAAAATATGGGTTAAAGGAACATATGATTTATTTTATAAAAACTTTTTACACATAACCAAAAACATTATCATACTTTTAATCAGTTCCTCCAAGTACATCTGGAGGCCAAAATTCTACTATGTCCTTAAGGATTTTATCAAAAACATCTTCATTTGAGTTTCTCTGCCTCCACATGTACTCACATAAATAGGAGTCTATCATAGAGCGATGTGTCCCACATTCCTTTTTGTTTCTCCTTTTGGCCTTCGCCCACATGGACTCAACACTTTGAGTGTGAACACCGGTCCTTTGATCAATGAAATTTTTGGAGTGATTTACAGTAAAATGCCTGTAATCCTTTCCAATCATTTTTTCTATCCCACTATATGACTTCCACATGTCAGACATTATAATGGAACCCGGTCTAATTGATGTTTTTATGCACTCCTCCAAGGTTGCTCTTGTCCTCTCGGGTACTGTGTACAAAAAACACTCTTTTGTCTCACGACAGATCCCGCCAAACACCCATTCCTGTGGATAGGTTCGTCCTCTATTATACTTTCGACGAGAAAAACAGGACTCGTCAATCTCAACTGTCAGTCCTTTCCCTCCAATAACAGTTGGGGTTTTCAGCAAACTAGCCGCGCACACCTCCCGCAGATAATTCTTCCAATCAACAATTGTAGCAGAGCTCATATTGAATTCTTTTGAACAAAATTTAAACGTCGTATACTCCTGTGCCCATGAATAAAGTCCGACTCGCAGGAACTGCGTCATCTTAGCGCGGTTCCAGTTCATTTTTTTTTTTCTTTTTTTTTTTTTTTTACGGCTCATCTACATCTAGGTCATTAGCACCGACAACCAGGGTTTAGTGAGGAATTTTACCAGCGAGCAGGGATTCCTGCCGGAGGTTGGGAATCGAACCCACCATCTCCCGCTTATGAATCCAAGGCGCTAGCCATTAGACCACGGGAGACCCCGGTTCCTGTTCATATCCCTATTCTCATTTGAAAAGCATAGAATAGAAACAGATAATATTTTCCTTGGCCTTTGTTCAAAGGGTTTTATGGCTATACCTGGGGTCGGGTCCGCAAGACCCTAGAAACCTCTTCTACCGATACTTCATTTCATGCGTTTCAATGAATTGGAAAATATCAAAAATTTTCACATATTCCTGTGTTCTTTTACTATAGTAATAATTCTACAGATAAAATCAATTAAAAAATAAAATAAAAAAACAACAGCATAAAAGCAATTAAAAATATTCAAAAGACATCATCGAATCTTTTTCTCTTGGCAAGCTATATTTCTAACAATGAATTGTTTTTCTTATTTTGCCTAATCTGTTTTATTGTAAAATACATTATCCAACTATAAGCAATTAAAAAATAACAAGGAATAAAAACAAAAAAAAAGAACAGTTCGAATAAGCAAAATCAATTACTTTAATGTTTAAGCACTTATTTCTCCGATTGACATCGCCTAATCAAAACTTTCATCAGAACCTTTTTTGTAGAGCATTTAGTAAGCTTTCTAATGGTATTCTTTCGTTTACCAAGATCCTCAACCTTTTTCGAGATATTAAGGAAAATATACAGAGTTACCAAAACTTTTTATGTCTGTTAATAAAATATTTTATTCTAACCCTTCCTTAACTCCAAACGTAACCAAAATTTCAACATATTAGTTTTAATGATAGTAAAACATGCAGAAAATGTTTCAACTGAATCCCATGACTCTAAGTACCCAAACCAAAAACTGTATTGAAAAACTATTTTTCCCATTTTCTCAAAAACGGTTAAAGCTATCGCCTTGAAAATGGTTTCATTCGTTTTCCTAGCCAAAGAAGCCTATAAAACGAGTACTTACGAGCTTATGAACTCAAAAACGTAAGCGTTACGATTTTGTTTGCGCGAATTTCGCCCCAAACGCCATCTTCCATTGGGCGGATTTTACTGGTTAACGAACTTGACCTTTCAAATCGGGCGACAGATTTTTGTACCAAATTTCATCAAAATCGGACCATTAGGGAGGCCAGAAATCCGCGAACAGACATATATATATATATATATATATATATATATATATATATATATACAAATTTTAACCACCGTTATTTTCGTTCTCTAGGGGTTCTGAAACGCGAAATTTTCTAGTCGGCACTTCCGGATTGTTTCATTGTATCAACCTTATAAGCGGGGTTCCTCCCTATCGGGGAGGGAGGAACCGAGCTAAAATGGCTTTACTTAACGGTAACTTGCTGTCACATAGCCACGTACCCTTATACACGCCACATTCAAACCGACATTCTCTTTTGTTGCATCTATATTTTTTCCTTTCTTCGTAAAATATCATAATGTGGCCTTTTAGCGCGGTTCCTCCCTCCCCCATAGGAAGGAACCCCGCTTATAAGGTTGATACAATGAAACAATCCGGAAGTGCCGACAAGAAAATTTCGCGTTTCAGAACCCCTAGAGACCGAAAATAACGGTGGTTCAAATTTATATATATATATATATATATATATATATATATATATATATATATATAAATATATACATATATATATATATACATATATATATATATATATATATATATATATATATATATATATATATATATATATTTGTCTGTTCGCTCATTTCTGGCTTCCCTGATGGTCCGATTTTGATGAAATTTGGTACAAAAATCTGTCGTCCAATTTGAAAGGTCAAGTTCGTTAACCAGCAAAATCCGCTTATTGGGGCGAAATTCCGCGTTTGGGCCGAAATTCGCGCAAAAAAAATCGTAAGGCTTACGTTTTTGAGTTCATAAGCTTGTAAGTACTCTTTTTATAGGCTTCTTGGGCTAGGAAAACGAATGGAACCATTTTCAAGGCGATAGCTTTAACCGTTTTCGAGAAAACTGAAAAAATAATTTTTGAATGCCGTTTTTGGTTAGGGTACTTAGAATCATGGTATTCAGTTGAAACATTTACTGCATGTTCTACTTTCATTAAAACTAATATGTTGAAATGTTGGTTGCGTTTGGAGTTAAGGAAGGGTTAGAATAAAATATTTTATTAACAGGCATAAAAAAGGTTTGGTAACTTTGTATACTTTCCTTAATATCTCGAAAAAGGTTGAGAATTTGGGAAACGGAAGAATACCATTAGAAAGCTTACTAAATGCTCTACAAAAAATGTTCTAATGAACGTTTTGATTAGGCGATGTCAATCGGAGAAATAAGTGCTTAAAACTTTAAAATAATTGATTTCGCTTATTCGAACTGTTCTTTTTGTCTTTGATTTTGATACTTAAAATTATGGGATTCAGTTGAAACATTTTCTGCATGTTTGAATTTCATTAACACTAATATGTTAAAATTTTGGTTACGTTTGGAGCTAAGGAAGGATTAGAATAAAATATTTTATTAACAGACATGAAATGTTTTGGGAACTTCGTATACATTCCCTAACATCTTGAAGACGGTTAGGAATATTGGTAAACGGAGGGTTACCATGCGAAAGCTTACTAAAGTTCTACAAAAAAGATTCTGAAACAATATTTGATTAGGCTATGTCAATCGGAGAAATAAGTGCTTAAACTTTGAAGTAATTGATTTCGTTTATTCGAACGGTTCTTTTTGTTTGTTTTTATTCCTTGTTATTTTTTAATTGCTTAAAGTTGGATAATGTATTTGACAATAAAACAGATTAATTAAAATAAGAAAAACAATTCATTGTTAAAAATATATCAGGCTGTACCGTATGAAATGTCAGTTTTGGATTTGTCGATTTCCTTCAAATGTCTTGAAACTGTCGAGGCTCCTACTCCGAGTTCTTTGGCATATTCCCTAGTGTTTTTAATTGCTTATAGTAGTCAAATGTATTTGTCAATAAAACAGGATCCGTATAATTAGAATCAATATTTTGTTTGTTAGAATTCGAAGATGCCGTATGAATATCTAGATTACAGTACTGGTGTTGATTTCGTTCTTTAGAATTATTCATGGTATTCCCTATTTTCATCTGTTACCCATAGTTTTTTATTGTTAGTAGGTTTTTCTTATTGATTATAGAATATAAATCTATTTGACTATAAAACAGGATACGTAAAATTAGTGACAATATTTCGGAGATTTTTGAGCGAAATACTTTTAAGATTTTCTACCACCACGAACGGCTTTTTTCCTCTATTTTTATCCACTAGATAGGCTTTATTTTGCATATTATTCTATATAAGTTTTATTCAGCAGGGGATTCAGATGAAATGTCGTGTTTTTACTGTGGATTTTAAATACGATGTATCTAAGATTGGATAACATTAGCGAGTCTACATAGTTAAGAACTGACGATGGAGGATTACTTCTTGCTATGATTTAGTCTACATATGTATATTAAGTCCTAAACTTAAAAAATAAACTTCACAACGGTTAGATACTATGAGCGAATGTGGCGGGTCAATGCCCGTAGAAACAAGGGGGCCGCAGGAAATGTACCTGCTAAGAGTTAATCCTCAAGAGCTGTAAATATACCCCATGTATCTGCCGACACAAATACAAAGCCTAGGCGGAGAGCACCCCAAAAACTCAGATCCAAACATAAGGTTATATACTAAATATTCATAAAGACTACTTAGTTGTAAACCGATTCATCAATTAGCAATCAATAGTTTTTAACAAAGGTTATATACTAAATATTGATAAAAAGTATTTAATTAGAAAAAAAAAACAATATTCCACAAGACATGTTTTTGGTCCATTTGTTTCTACTCCATAGACTTAATTAGGTATATTATTCTATTGTAGTTGGGCAACTAAACTTTGTTTTATTTTGTTAAATAAAATTTTTTTTCTTGACTTGTTATTCGTCAAGACTTTTATTTGTCCTTGTGTATTTACTAGATAGGTTTTATTCGGCATATTATTCTATATAGGCTATATTAGGCAGGGTATTCTACTCAATTTTGTGTACTTCTTCTTGAGCCTTCTGTACATGGGCGTATATAAAAACAATTTCGGGGGGGGGGCTGAGACCATTTCTAGGGTATGGAATACTAAATATTTAGAGCTTGGAATAGTTTTAGGCAACTAAAACGCTATTACACGTAAAATAAAATATGTTTTATGAACTAAGTGATCTTATTTAATTTATTTTTAAGGGTTTTACGAGAAGTTTTTATGATCAATTCAAAATTTCGGGTGGGGCTGCAGCCCCCTCAGCCCCCCCCCCTCATATACGCCCATGCTTCTGTATCCTGTAGAAAGGCTTTATTAGGCATATTTTGTATTGATTTATAGAGCTTTGCTTTAGAATGAGAGCCAGATTCTGTAATTTCCGCTTCTGTGTAAAAGTTAGCTACTGTCGGTGTCCCTGACGCCTTAATATCACTTTTATTCGAGATGTTCGAGAGGATTTTGACAATTTTCACGAGATATATAAAAAAAAAAAAGTTTATTTCTTGTCTAAGCTTATCGAATGGCTCTAGGGACATGAACGGAACCGCGCTAAGATGCTGCAGTTCCTGCGAGTCGGAGTTTTTTTACAATATCTTTCCTTGGGTAGAATTCCTCTTTCGACAAAGAAAATCCTGGCTCGTTGCTCTTCTTTGCATAAGTCGTAAACATAAAAAATATTCATAGTTTAACCGCAAATACACAAACAGTACTAAATTAAATAGTATTTAAACATGTCTTTTTATTTCTGTATCGATGGTATCAAATTACATAGTAACAGTTACTAAATATCATTATAAAATCACTGGCGGGCCTGTTCTAAATAAGACCCAAAAAAAAAAAAAATTAATAGTAATGAAACCTTACAATAATTATTTTAATTATGATTAAATCCCATCAAAAATAACGCACAACTATAGTATAATATTATTCTTTTATTCCTGGTAGTAATATGGGCACTAGTTTCTGGCCGTCATCATGCATTCGCCTCAGACTTCCAACAGCGAATATACGTAAACTTTCTACTGGAGCCATCTTGGGAGTGCTTGACTCTTTGGAAAAGGTCACGAACAAACGTAAAGAGGATCTTATAAATTTCTTAGCTCAGCTCATCACACGTTTCCACGATTGACGGCTTATTCATTTTAAATATCGAGTATACATATACTATCGTACCTTTAATATAATCATATATGTAAAACGTCCGACTCGCAGGAACTGGGTTATCTTATTTCGTTTCCGTTCTTATCCCTAGTGCCATTTGGAAAGCTTAGAATGGATGCAGTTTACGTTTTGATTTGATCTTTCGCGAAAGATGTAAAATTATATCTCAAAGAAAAGTAAGATTTTAAGCTATACAAGAAACTGATTGCCCTAAGCAGAAATTACTCCCCCTTCTTTTACAACTTGGCGCTTGGAAAACACTTTTACAAATATGATTCTCATTTACTTAACTTGTTTGGCTAAAATACTCATTTTACTGTTAATTGCATTGATCAAAATAAATAATAGAAACAAAAAAAAAATAATAATAATAACAGAGGCGCACAGAAATAAAAACCCGTCCAAACTAACGAAACCACAGACTTTTCCAAAGGAGATTGCTCTATAAAAATTGCAAATGAACCATCTTTTCTGGTGTATAGACTGCTAAGATCCTTAGCACCCTTCTATTGCATTATGTTATTTCAATTTTTCTGCAAAATCTATTGTCAGCCAGGAGTTCTGAATTGTGCAACTTTTCCTTCCGCACTTCCCAATTACGACTCGTGATCGACGACATAAGGTTACAGATATCGCCTTAAAAATGGTTTCAATAGTTTTCCTGTCTTATAGAACCTGTAAAAAGTGTACCTGGAGATGTATAAAAGCAAAACTGTAAAATCTACAAACTTGATCTTTTAAATTGGGCAAATTGTTATTGTACCATATTTCATCAAAATCGGACCATTTATAAGAGAGCGAACAGACGAATCATAAGCGGGTTTCCTCCCTATGTAGGGAGAAAGGAAACGCGCTAAAAGTAACACCAATCAAATATGTAAAATGTTCGTTTATTTTACACTTTTATTTGTTGTTTGTATGCGACAAGTTAACAACCAGGATCTGACTTCTTTAAGGCGGATGTCGGTGGATCAGTCATGGTGTCGGGATTTTCTTTAACTGAAAGGCGGTGAACCCAGCTCGAGCATTATACAGTCCTGCAGCCGATGAATTGCAAAGGTTTTTTTTCACTGTTTGGTATTGATTTTTACTCATTAAAAACTAGAAGATTATTTTCTGTATTCTATCACGCATAATAGAAAACCCACATTTTTAGTCTGCTAAAGCGCAAAAGTTTCTATTTTATAATGAATTTTGAACCATATTCTTCTGTACAAAATTCTTATTTTTAGAGTTCTATCGATGGTCGATGGAGGTGGGAAGTCACCTCCTCATATGTCCCAAACTCAACCATCTTCCTGACCTCACGATGCGATACTGGGAGGCTCGGCGTCGAATGGCCTAACCGCCACCGACGGGCGTTGGATAAAAAAATAAAGTAATAACTTCTATAGATAAGTAGATATGGTTTTTATTTCTGAGCGATCAACTGCTATTTTGTTTATTAATTCCTTTTTGTTTTTATCTTATGTACTGTATTTTATCGTACAGGTTGATACTATTTAATATTTCTCTCAATTTGTTTATTTTGCCTGATGTGTCGAACTTTGAGCAATTCTCGAATATGTGTCATACTGAGAGGGATATAAATGATTTTAGACTTCTGTATTCCAAGAATCCAAAAGTATTAGGAGTTACTTTAAATGAGGTAGATGTTACTTTTTTGAACATATGAAAACTGTAGATTGCTTCTCACTTTATAGGAACACTAGGAGACAAGGAAGAAGCATTGAAGAATTTTAAGGATATAGTTAGTCTTTGGTGGGCACTAAATACCCCAACAAAACAATTGTAAAACACATGTTGGATACTTATGAAGCTCATGATCGCAAGATTCATCATACAGTTCATACTCATCATAGTGAAGAGAAAGATGAGGATTTAACAAAGACGCCTGTGATTTCCAGGGACGATTTGAAGGGACATGGAACGACAACCTGGTAGATGATTACTGTTAGGCAGGCAAAAAGGATGATATAAAGCGAAAGAGTCACCGGAGGATCATGAAAGAGTAAAAGTCAAACTCTTTCATGATCCTCCGGTGATATCAACTAAATGTATTGATGTATGGTAAGGACTGTAGCATCGCATATTAACCATCCCATAAAACCATTTATACTTGCCAATATTATGAAATGCTTCTTCAATAGATACAATGAAGAAAACAACCATTGTTCTAACGTTTACATGTAGTAATTAATGTGTTTTCAAAGGATTGACCAAATTCGTTCAGAAATGTATTTTATTGAAATCAGATTAAGCTTACTTCAGATCAAAGAGCAAAAGAGTTCTGTCTCGCTTGGTGTACATTTGAGTGTTTGAAGCACCCTTTCACTTACCATTTTCTGTTTCCCTCCGGGGCATCTTGCAATAATCAGCCATCAGGCATTAAGGGAGATGGAAAGTCAATACGTCCCATCTCCCTTTTTTTTCTTAAGAGGTTAGTTTCTATTTATTTATTTTTTATTAAGGTGCTTCGACTACGAGGGTCAGTACCGTTAGTGATAAATAAAATCCTAGATGAATTGCTTTTTCTATGTCGAATATAAAAAATCATCTTTACACAGAGTGATTGCGGATGATACCTGTAATAAGAAGTAGATCGGTGTTGAGGTCTTAGCCGATTTGCAAGATGGAGATGGGTAACGAATTACTCTATGAACATAGTATGTTACGATGATACTTTCAGATTTTGAGGTTGCAACCATGAATGAATTTCTAAAAATATAATCAAATCTGCAAAGATCCAACCCACTAGATAATGAAAATTAAAACCGATAAAATTTATATCATGAGTTATTTGTGTGTTATTCTAGTGTGGTAAATTCTAGGTCGAGCCAGCACTGTTTATTATCCTTTTTCGCTTCGATAGTTGTTGTAAACTCTTTTGTAGTATAAATTTCAAACAAACTAAAACCTAGTTTGGTAACGACTACGAAAACACATGTTTTTACGATACTCAACATAAAGAAACATGTCTATGTTGTTTCGTTTGCATGAAGCATTTTATAATTCTTGCAAATTTTGGTAGATATGATTTGTTTTTGTGGTGCTTAATATGCAAATATCACTGAGTATCATCCGTTAACTATCACATATGAGTTAATGATATTTGCTTCATAAAAGATGCAAGTCCTTGCTAAGTCCGCTACCACTTACCTACTTATCGATTTCACCTTTCTCTGGCCCGCCACTCAAATTCATGAGAGTCACGTCCTTCATCTGATCAGGCCTATTCGTCTGCTCAGCATTCCGCCAGTTCAGCAGTGCTTCTTTTTTTAGGACAAGCTTTCTTTTATTTGCCGCTATTTCTTATTTATCTTCCGTCATAGTTCTTAGGCCGGCCTTACACGTTCCGGTATACCGGAGTGGTATACCTTCAGAGGTCTACCTCTCCGGTATACCTGTACAGGCGAGAGCTCACACACGCTCCGGTAAACCGGACAGGTGAAGGATTTCTATAGTCTAGAAATGGCAAGATGACGTGATTGCTTTATTGGGTTTGTTAGTGGCTATAAACTGCAAAAAAAGACGAAAACGCACGGTTATAATATTCCTTGCTCTTAACTAGCCACAAAGAGGGTTCTGATCGATAAATTGCAATGAATTCTTCGAGAATTCGGTTCCGTTTTCGGACAAACATGATGAGAGAATAGACTGTAAGTTAAGCACAACACGAAGCTCTCTAATCAGAATATTTGCCACAACTAGCCCTACACCTGCGTAGGTATACCAGATGACTCACACACACGGATGGCCAGAACGTGGTCACCTGCGCAGGTCGCCGGAACGTGTATGGCCGGCCTTACAGTAACAACCCTTCTGCTTTTAGCTTGTTTCCTCCCTCCCTCCAAAGGTAGGATATCCGCTTAAGATTTGTCTGTTCTCTCTCTCACAGGGTCAAAAATAGTCCGGCTTTGATGAAATTTGATAAAAAAATACTTTGTCTAATTTAAGAGGTCAAGTTCGTTAAACAGCAGAATCCACCTACTGGAACACTGTTTTATGCGGGAAATTCACGCCAAAAAAATCGTTCCACTTACGGCTTTTCGTTAATGGGCTTCAAGGTGCAACGTTTATAGGATCTCTAACGTTATTAAAACATACGATACGATTTACAAACAAATATGTATGCTAAAATTTGGAGTGCAGATGGGGAATAATATTTCTGTAGAGTCTTATTTTTAAAGAACATACTTTCGGGAAACATGTAACGCTAAGGTGGTTACCAGTTACCAAGACACGAAGGGCTAAGTACAACTTACTGACCGACAAATTAAACTACTGACGAAAGCACAAACTTACCCCCCACTGTTATTATTTGTTTGCGTAAAGATACATCAATCCCACATCACGAAGAAAATCCCCCTTGAAACCCTATCTTTCTGTAGCTGGACATACCATGTTTCAATCACCTGGTTCTTTTCCCTTGGTGTGCAGTTCTAAAGTGGCGAACATGCGTCAATCTTCAATAATCATGTTGACGAGTGCTTAAAGACGTTTAGCCGTACTAAAAGACTGACCCGTCCACTTTGGAACAACCAGATAGCCACTCCATCGGAGGTTTTCGACAACCTTTGGAAAAAATGCAACTTTTGAGATGACCTTTCTAGGCGCTGCACCTGGATGAGGGCCAATAAGAAGGGCGCTAATCCGCCGACGGGGAAGAGACAACGGTAATGCCCTGAGGGGGGTAGGGGGTCCGTTATCCCGTGACGTCACGGGCTACCCTATATACAGCAGCCAGCTCGCCCGGCGCTCCACTATCACCTGTGCCCTCGCTCTGTGCGGTGTGCTTCTCTAGTGACGGAACCGGCGTCGAGATCTCCTGAAAAAACCCTCAAATTCTATAAAAAGGTTAGTCCTTACAAATTCAATTACCAATTAATTAATAAGAATTTTCGTCCAGTCAACGAATAAATTTCTCTAAATCAGAGTATAAATCTTTGCCACTGGTTTTAACAGAAGAAAACAAATGTACCAGTCTCAAATTCAAAAATAATAGGGATTGGTGTTGTGCTATTAATTGTAACAGAACCTTGTAGTTATGGCGAAGAAGTGTGGAAAACTCTTATTTGTCTATTTGGAAATCCGAATGAATCATTCAAAAACTAAATATCCTCTACGGTATGTGAAATGTCTGAGCATTAATGATTCTGTCAATGTTTCCGAGATATATCATCTCCACAAGTTAAATCACATGAACATTCCAGACTTATGAGACTGTTTTCTGCAATTGTGATAAATGGATTGTTGTAATTTGTAATATATAAATATAATTTAAAACAACAAATGGTTCGTTTTGGCGTTAATTATAGGAGAAATAAAATAAACCCCGTTCATGTTAGATTAAACGTCTTGGACAAGGAAAGAGGTGGTTATAGTTTTTTATGAAAAGTCAAAACAAGTCATAGAAAATATCTAGGCTTGTTTGATCTACTAATATCAACAAATTTAAAAAACAAATATTATAATTAGAAATAATCTGCAATACTTAAGTAAATTAAGAGAATGAAAAAAGGGGAATAAAGAAGTTTTTATAAAAAATTCTCAATAAGAACATGAATACGTTTCAGTCATTTTTAAAACATTTACGTTGACATTTTTAAAAATTATGAAAAATATTCAATACTAAATTAAAAAAAGAAGAGGAAATAAATCTGATAACGAAACATTACCAAATACTTGATCTCAATTTCGAAGAGTAATTTCGTCATGGTGTTCTTCTTTGGAGAACTGTATAAATGCTATGCTGGTAGAATAATGTAATGAGACTTCAATGCAGCAATGGACTCTCGGAGACTTTAATGCGGTGTTATGGATCCTCAATAAAGCTTTGGATTTTTTTTAAAAAAGCCAGTAAATATTTCTTAATCAATTTTAAAGGAATGCTTCTAAGTGTTTTAAATAAAATATAAAAAAGTGGAACCTTATGATTAATCTTGTTTAATAGGCTAGAGTTTATTTATTTATTTTTAATTAGCTGATATCCGAGGGAAATCCTATGTACCATAACGTCAAACAATGTTGATAATGGCTTTTTCCGAGAATGTGTAAATAAGACCTGATCGAGAACGTGATTACTATGCGGTATGGTTTGAGTGCGCATTGTGGGAGTGTGAGTGTCTAATGTGAAAGTAGTTATTACGTTTTTGTTTGTTTGTATGTGTGAGTGTGTATTTTGGGGGGGTGTAATTATCGTAATGTATACATGTAAATAGTCACTGCAGACTAAGACCTGATTTCATTGGAGAGTGGATACCAATATAAAATTCTACTTTACTTTTTATTATGCGTATTCACTATTTACAGCTATAGGACGCTAGTGCCTGTTATTTTAGTTTTAATGATCCCACGTTCGGTAAACATCTAACACGATCTGGCTACCAGGACATCAAGGGCCAAATATAGCTGCTGACTGAGATGATAACCCTGTGACGGAAGAAAGAACTTACCAACAACGCGAGTCGTACTATGAAGATGTATCACGATATATTAAGCTAACAATCATCTTGTGGACCAAAAGGGTTTGAAACATTTTGATAAGAAAATAAATAAATGAAGAGAAAGAGTAAAGTTTTATTCAAGGTTCGCTTATAACGACAATTCCCATACTTGAGTAAATGAACTGTTAATTATTAAGTGTAAAATCACTAATAATTTTTAAAGTTTTTAATCGTTGCTGCATTCAGCTTAAATGAAATATACTCAATTTTATGTTACCCAAATCTACCAATTTTAGTACATTTCCTCAGAACAGAATGTGTCGATATTAGAAGCGTATTGTGGACTAAAACTCTCACCAAACACTCAGAGACCCGTCCATCAACAAACATGTCCAGCCTGTCAAACTGTGAATACCCTTCTATAGTGTATGGAATGTCTGAGATTGTAACATTTTCTCCCCAATCCTCATGAGATTCAAATAGTCTTTCATTAAAACCCGTTTTATTTAGTTAAACACATTATTGAATCTATCAATTTTACATAAACTGATGCCTCTTCTGGTGCACTGAAACGTCTTAGAATACTAGTTGTACTTGTGGCTATAGACCAACGAAACCGTTTTAGCAGAAGGTAGATGTGCAGGTTAAATAAGTTGATTTGAAGCCGGCCAAGTAGTTTAAATAGAGTATCAAACCAGCCAAATCGCTTTTTAATAATTTCTTCAGCCTCCATAATAGTAAGATCCATTAAGGCATTGGGTCACTTTAAAAAAACAATAATTTTATTTTTCATTTGTCACGACTCAACAATATCCATTATCATTAGCCCCGCTGTCCTAAATTCGGCTGAGAATATAAGAAAAGGTTTTATAAATAACATAAATGTTGCTCCATTTACTAATATAGTGGAAACAAACGACCATTTTGGTGGCCCAAAATAACTTTCCATTAGATCTTATGCGTTTATTAATCTATTTTTACTTTTTTGTACCACTAAGCAATTACTGGAGTACATTTAAATACTCAAATTAGTTTATTTAATTCTTGTTGCAGTAGTTTTTTATTTTATCTTTTTTTTAATTTTATTTTTTTTTAATTTAGTTTTTGGTGTTCTTTTAGCACTTTCCTCCGAAGGAAAGTAGCTACTGAGGTTGCACTCATGGCGGAATTTTTGAAAAATTTCTTGGAATCTTTATCGATCCTACCTAGTAGACACCGAAAATGACCCCAGTTAAAATTTATATATATATATATATATATATATTTATATATGTGTCCGTTAACACGATACAGGCCAGAGTTTTTGTTATTTCGCCACGAAACTTGGTATGTAGTATTTCCCCATCAAATGATTGAACGAGTTCGTTAACCAACAAAACAATTTGTTGTAAAAAAAAACTAAATCGGTTGACTAGAAGGGGGGGGGGGGGGTTTACTCCGGACAGAAATTACTAGTTTCCTTAATTTATGTTTTAGCGCGGTTACTCCCTATCTCCATAGGGAGAACCCGCTTATGAGGTTGACCTCACGACGCAATCCGGAAGTGCCGACTAGAAACTTTCATGTTTCAGACCCTATAGATCACGAAAATATAGGTGGCCCAAATTTGTATATATATATATATATATATATATATATATATATATACATACATACATACATATATATATATATATATATATATATATATATATATATATATATATAAATATATATAAATATATATATATATATATATATATATATATATATATATATATATATATATGTCTGTATATATTTATATATGTGCTTGTCTGTTAACACTCTAGCAAGCTCAAAAATAACCCGATTTTGATGAAATTTGGTACAAAAATCTGTCTTCTAATTTGAAAGATCAAGTTCGTTAACCAGCAGAATTCGCCCACGGGAAGATAGTGTTTGGGGCGGAATTCGCGCAAAAAAAAATCGTAACTCTTACGTCTTTGAGTTTATATGCTTGCAGGTACTTGTTTTATAGGTTTCTTAACATAGGAAAACGAATGTAACCATTTTTAAGTCGATATCTGTAACCGTTTTTGAGAAAAGTGGATTCAATGTTTTTGTAAGTCATTATTTTTTTGTGGGTACTTAGAATCGTGGGATTCAATTGAAATATTTTCTACATATTGGAAATTAATCCCAACTAAGATTTTTAATTTTTGGTTATATTTGGAGTTAAGGAAATATGCGATCAAAATATTTTATTAATAGACATAAAAAGTTTTCGGATCTTCATACATTTTTCGTAAATATCTGGATATCGGTTGGGAAATCGTGGTAAGTGTAACGTGACCATTCGAATGCTTACTAAATACTCTACAAAAAAGGTTCTAAAGCAATATTCGATGGGGCAACGTCAATCAGAGATATAAGCGCTTAAAACTTAAAAAGTGTTTGTTTTGTTGTTTTGAAAGGGATTTTCTCTTTGTTTATCTCACTTTTTAATTGGTTGTTTCTTGTTTTAAATTGAATTTATCAGTAAATTTAGTATTGTAGTAAAATAAGCTAAGAAACGGTGAAAGGTATTGGTAATAAGTTTGGAGTGGCTGTGGTAATCATGATGGCCGTGGCTAATCATGATGATGTAGTTTGTTTTGAATTCTCCTATCTATATAACCTTCCTCATAGTCTCCAACTGAAGTTATCGTTATTTCGTATTTTATGGAATTTTATTCGCCATGTAGCACATATTTACAGTTGATTATAACAGTAAAACGAATTTGCTAGTAAAACAAGATACTTAAAATGACACCGAATTTTTGGTTGTTTAGAATAGAGCCTTCTCAGCAGTAGTCAAAGAGTAAGTACGTTCTCAGTACATAATTGTATTGACTTATACAGATTAATAATTATCCGCTTCTGTGTAAGTTGGTTACTGTCAGTTTCCTGTGATTTGTGATGCTAATCTATTCCATTTCTTCGAGATATACGTAACCGCGCTAAGATGATGCAGTTCCTGCGAGTCGGACTTTTTATTTTATTTTTCTATATAGGTTATTTTAAGCAAATTATTCAGCAATGCACTCGACTATACCTAATTCTGAGGAAAGTGCTTAGGTATGCAGCTCCTGCGTGACGGGCTTTTTTTTTCTTGTTTTTTTTTTTTTTTTTTCACTAGACTGAAAACACTTCCTTCATCATGAGCTCATCGCTAAGATTGCGAAGCTCAAAATAAAATAAAGTAAATATTTTTACTTTTTTATAAATATCTTTTCATATTAAATTATCGCACTTGCCCATCGCATTTCATAGCTCTCCTGTTTCGAGATGTTTCTGGTTCATGGAGCGTCAAAATAATTTTCGAATGATAAAATAAGGACAACAGTTTCCAAACAAAGGACGATCTGTCGATGCGAGCTAGTCTTTATCGCTTTACCGCGCGGTACGATTGTAAACATTTACCGCGCGATATGTTCTCTGGAAGAGAACCAGATTACTTTATTAAGGCTCGGGCACACATAACGCGATCTATATTGCGGCGGGCAGCGATCCAAGGATCGTAGTGGCGATATTATTAGTGAAGCGGTATCTTTGTGAGTAATACAGTAATCTGGTTCCCTTCTAGAGAACAGTTTCCAAGGGAAGCCTCGTCCTCTGTTTTCTGAGACATAAAATCACAAAGACTTTTTACTTATTTACTTACAATACAGTCCTCGCTGTGTATATCTTTCAATTTCTTACAGCTTCATGAAGTATTCATCGAAATCGTTAAGTCATCGAAACCTAGGCTTTCATCATTTCATTATTCCATCTTCTGTGTCATATGGCCTCTCTATGAGTAGCACGCAAGGTTAAATTCTATCCAGATGATTCTACTGTTTAATACTGCTCAGTCTGCCCTTATTTGAATTTCCATACCAGCTGGAGTAGGTGGAACTATTTAAGCTGTTGGCTCGCCGAGTGAACCAAGGAGTAAGGAAAGATGTGTCCATCAATAGATACTCCCATGTCATAAGTAGCTGAACCATTAACAAAAAATATTTTGAGGAGTCGATCTATAGGCCTCTCTCTTCTTCCAGTCATATTTTATCGGGTTGTGAGATTCTTCCATAAGAGAAGACAGGAATAACACAACATTCTCAGACTTAAATGCCACAAATGTAAGATAAAAGGGAGCTTAAGACTTTTATTTTCATCTGATTGTACAGCAATCCCATTATTTTGGACAGCTAAATTTACTCTCATTTTCAATCAAGTCTTGTTGCTCATTCGAATGAATGAAATAATAAACAAATTAAGGAAAGTAAAAGTTGTGTATTTATGTTTATTTTATTTTTATGAGGTTTGGATAAATGTGATATCCGATTACATAAAGACTTCATTGACTATGGACGCTGCTTGCTCAATTGTACTTTCCGATTTCATACATCATTTCGACTACTATTACTAAGGAGCCATTGAGCACTAGGGACCACACAATTTCAGATATTAGGCAAGGATTTTGTAAATATTCTTTTCAAACAATCAGCCTTCGCAAGCTCGTTTACAGATTTAATGTCTTGTAAGACTAGACTTACGATTTCTCAATTTTCTTTAATATTTGGATTCTTACCTGCCCCTCAGAATAATATGACCCCTTGTCACGAAAGAAAAGAAAATGTATAAATATGGGGAGTAAGAAGAAATATAAAAATAATATACATGTCGCGTTTGGTTACATATACATATTTGTCAGTACGCTCTCCAGCATCTTAAAAAGTCCGTCACGCAGTAGCTGCATAACTAAGCACTTTCCTCAGAATTTGGGTAGTGTAGATTGCTTTCCAGAACAATTTGCTTAAAATATCCTACATAAATAAAATAAAAACATGAATAGTTCTCTTTTAAATTTGTAATGAGTAACTGATCAATTAATAATTTGCTTCCAGAGTTATGTTTACACATGGTACCTATTACACTTCGTAATAAATACAAAAAACCTCATATTATTGTATTTTGATCTAACGCAGGAACAGGATACAGTCACTCTAGTGGTAGAAAGCGCTCCTTGCGGCGGCTTTGTGAACCTACGTCTGACGGGCTTTTCTATTGAAATATATTACAAATTAAACCCCCGCTTTCCGATTGACCGATTCAGCTAATTTCTACAACACTTCTTTCTCATGAGTTACCCACGACGTATACCGCGTTTCGTTACAATACAGCAGAAATTACGACCGTTATGAGTATATTAAGAATTTGGGTCAGGAGTAAACCCCCCCTTCTAATGAACCGATTTAGTTTATTTTTACAACACATATTTACCTGTAGATTACCACTACGAATGCCGAGTTTCGTCGAAATATACCAAAAATCACTGCTGGTAGTGGCGAATTGGTATTGTGGGTCCGGAGTAAACCCCCCCCCCCTCCTAATGAACCGATTTAGTTTATTTTTACAAAAGTTATTTACCTGTGGATTACCACTACGAATGCCGAGTTCCGTTGAAATATACCAAAAATCACGGCTGGTAGTGGCGAATTGGTATTGTGGGTCCGGAGTAAACCCCCCCTTCTAATGAACCGATTTAGTTCATTTTTATATCTCACTTTTCTCTCTATATTACCACTACGAATACCAAGTTTCGTTGAAATATATCAAATATTACGGCTGACATAGTCAAATTAGTGTTTTGGGTTCGGGGTAAACCCCCCCCCCCCCCCTTCCGGTGGACCGACTTTGGTGGTTAACGAACTCGTTCAATCGTTTGCTAATTGAATGCTATATACCAAGTTTCGTGACGAAAAAACAAAAACTCTGGCCGCTATCGTGTTAACAGACACACACACATATATATATATATATATATATATATATATATATATATATATATATATATATATATATATGCCTCAATAGCTACTTTCCTTCGGAGGAAAGTGCTAAAAGTGGACCAATTCTGATGGAATTTTGCACTTTTTTAAAATGAAAATCAAGTTCGTGTACGCGCTCTAACAGCTTAAAATATGTTCCCATTTTGATGACATTTGGGTCAAAAATACTTTGTCTGATTAGAAAGGTCAACTGTAACCACCAGAATCCGTCCACCATACAATGTTTTAAGGGGGGGAAAAATCATAGCTTTTATTTTTTTTTGCGTTATGGGCTTGTAGGTACACTTTTTATGCGTAGAGAAAACGAATAAACCCATTTTGAAGGCTCTCTCTCTCTCTCTCTCTCTCTCTCTCTATATATATATATATATATATATATATATATATATATATATAAACTCTCTTCCAGAGAGTTGGCTACAAGATTCATCTTTTTAAAATGCTCGCATATTTTTTTAGATATTTCGAAACCGTTTAGAAAATCATGGTAAATTTAAGGCATCTATTCGAAAGCATACAACATTTTCCAAAAGTTTCATATGCGATTTTCGTATAAAGCGATGCTTAAAATTAGAAAGTATCGGTTTCATTCTTTTAAACAGGTTTCTGTCTCTGTATTCCTCATTTTTTAATTGGTTGATTGTTTAATATCACTTAACAGCAAAATGAATATTTCAGTAAAATAAGGCATGTAAGTGGAAAACAAATTTTTGTACTAGTGTTTTCCTACATCGAAAATCGAGAAGACGGATTGAGTAATTTCGGCATAGGACACTGTCAGTCCAGGCAACGAATGCTCAAAAACAGCTATAGATGGAAATGCTTGGTACAAAATTTTTGGCTTTTTAACTTTGTTTATGCTAGTTAGGAGGTCACCATATCAAAAGTCCTCTCCCGTAACCTTTGAGCCGGGGGGAGGGGGTTTAAAAGGTTCCATTTTTCGCTTATATCTCGGAAACCCTGAGTCGTTGGGACATGACCACTTTATAACAAATGAAAGCTGATTAAATTACATATAATCTCTACTCAATTTAGTTTTTCGAGATATCTTTAGTTTTCGAAATATCCGCTCTTGAATGTCTGTCATTTTGGGGGGGAAAAAAAACTTTTTGCTATTTTTGACCGGATAACTCTTCAAAGATGGACCCGAAAAATAAATTCTGGTTATAGGGTTGTAGAACATTACATTCCCTTCAATAATATATATTACTTTACTATTTTATGTATTTTACTTTAAACGTTAAGACAATTTCAGTGTTCACCGTGAAATCTGGCGAGAACGGTCGACCAATGAATCTTTCAATTTCTCACCATTTCCAGTCCACGTATTGTCCGAACTATACTGTAACATACTGAGTACTGGATGCATAAATAGCAAAGAATATATCATTTTGGGCCCACTGGTCATTTATTCCCACTCAATTAAAGATCTTGACCATGCTTTCACGTTTTAACGAAAATTCATATGATAATAAAGTAATATATCATATATTACTAAAGGGAATGTAATGCTCCACAACCCTATAACCGGTATTTATTTTTTTGATTCATCGTTGAAGAGATATCCGGCCAAGAAGGCCAACCCTCTCCCTATTGCTATAATATGAGATTACTCAAAATAATAATTTGGTATTTACCACATTTCGTGCCACGAAGTTGTTTTAGAACTCTTATCAAGCAGCGAGGTAGGGACGAACTTGTGGGATCAGAGATTTGTGAAATGTTACCATCTTACGTCATGGTATAGAACCGTGAGAATCAAATCCCTCGGGAAAGTCACTGGGATTTTTCACATCAATATTTACATACATTCCATACTTTTGCAGGAGATGTATGCTGAAATTTCATCACGATTTTTCTTCGCTACAATTACTCATGCTCTCATCAATGAAACATCTTGTTAAAGCTCGCCTGATTAGCTAGTTTAAGCAACTCAATTGTGTTCGTCGCGTGGTTACATAAAATAAAAACCATCGTCCCTTATGAAAATGCAATCGTAAACTGAAGTGTGAAAAATAATAAATTACGAGCTTATTTTCACCTAAGAATTTATTTAATTAAAGAATCCACAACTTAGCATTTCATCATTTTAAACTGAATACAAGTAAGGGCGCGGAATGCCTTCTGTTGTTGATCACGACCAACTGAGGGCTTTGGTTGAAGAAAACCCTCGGGATGTTGCCAGAGAAGTCGGTGTTGACCACTCAACCGCTGTTCATAACTTTTGCATCAACCCAATATATCTTAAAGGTTGATTTTTCATCAGAACTTTGTTAAGAAATTCCAAAATGTATCTCACTATTTATGAGCATTATAAAGGTAAATGATATATTGATAGTACTGTCCCCTGGATGATCTTACTAAATGACAACTATGGGACAACTGAGAGCGACCCATAAATAGATGTATCCATGCTATTTTACGTAACAAATGGGATTTATGCATTATGCAATTCGTTTAGATACCAACAGCCTTCGAGAAGTTGAGGTCTAGGGCTCACGACACCGGCGCACAAGTTCCGGAGAAACTTCCTAGTGGTCCCCTCGATGCGCTAGTGAGGGGACAGGAAATAGAGACGAAGGCCAAGGGTGAAGACCTCTCTCCATAAGTCAGTACATTCTACACTTCCTCAAGATATTACATAATAGGAGCAGCTATTAACTCAGAAACCTTTATCGGACATCGCTTCCTAATCAGTGGCGTAATTTTTCATTTACTTCGGTTCAACAGAGCGACAACATATGATATGGTAACGAGTAATTTAGTCGATGATTGAGATGTGTAAAATTAATATATCCGGAGTCATAACTCTCTAAGATTCTTGTCACGTTCCGTTACTTACAAACATAAATAACAAAATACAGATGTCGGATTATACCATATTTCTGGGAAATTGCATAAACCGCACTAAATCAATGCAAAAAATATAAAACGTTCAGCTCTTTCAAATATGTTTGAACCAAAATTCTGGTAAAAAATAACTTTTACTGATATGTACAAGTTAAAATACTATATGAGCTAGTATCGTTGAAGGAGAAAAAATTACACCCCATAGGGCCAGATTTAAGATGAGCTTAAAGTGTGTTCAAAGACCGACGCCTTGCATAACGATTTTCTATATTTGTATAATAGAGCTCCCTTATTAGCTCTGAATATCATATAGCGATTTTCATTGCAAAAAAAAAAAAAAAAATGGGGTAAAACCCCCATTATAGTAGTTGACTGATTTTGCTTGTAAATCGTTTATTTTTATGACAAGTTTCAGACGAAATCGCCTCAATTGCGCTTGTTATCGTCTTACTATATAAAGTCCGACTCGCAGGAACTGCGTCATCTTAGCGCGGTTACAAACATCTCGAAGAAATGGAATAGATTAGCATCACAAATCACAGGAAACTGACAATAGCCAACATACACAGAAACGGATAATTCTCAATCTGTATAAGTCAATACAATTATGTACTGAAAACGTACTTACTCTTCGACTACTGCTGAGAAGGCTCTATTCTAAACAACCAAACATTTTAAGTATCTTATTTTACTAGCAAATTCGTTTTACTGTTATAATCAACTGTAAATATGTGCTTCATGGCGAATAAAATTCCATTCTGTCGTGGGTTAAATCTTTTTATAAAATAAGAAATAACGATAACTTCAGTTGGAGGCTATGAGGAAGGTTATATAGATAAGAGAATTCAAAACAAAGTACGCATACGTCATCATGATTAGCCACAGCCACTTCAAACTTATTACCAATACCTTTCACCGTTCCTTAGCTTATTTTACTACAATATTAAAATAAATGCAATTTAAAACAAGAAACAACCAATTAAAAAGTGAGATAAACAAAGAGAAAAACCCTTTCAAAACAACAAAACAAACACTTTTTAAGTTTTAAGCGCTTATATCTCTGATTGACGTTCCCCCATCGAATATTGCTTCAGAACCTTTTTTGTAGAGAATTTAGTAAGCATTCGAATGGTCACCTTTCACTTACTACGATTTCCCAACCGTTATCGAGATATTTACGAAAAATGTATGAAGATCCGAAAACTTTTCATGTCTATTAATAAAATATTTTTTTCGCATACTTCCTTAACTCCAAATATAACCAAAATTTAAAAATCTTAGTTGGGATTAATTTCTAATATGTAAAAAATATTCCAATTGAATCCCGCGATTCTGAATGAATGAATATAGCCTTTATTTACAGAATAGTCGTAATAAATGATTTAAATAAATACAATTAGTTAATAAATACATAATTTTGCTTTTCAATAAATAAATAAAAATATAACACTTCTGTTTTAGGTTTATTTACACATCTGAAGTGACTATTTCTGTTGGGCCTCCCAGGGTTCTGGGGTAATAGTCTGACTTCCCTCGGGGACTAGTCCTGTCGGGAAGTGGAGTCCGCTCTGTCTTCCTTTCCCTTCTTCCAAATCTTCCATCTGCTCCTGTCCCTAGCGTACCTCATCCACTCGACACCTGCCTTGTTCCTCATTAAATTGGCCCATCTCTTCTGTTGCCTTCCTCTTCCTCTTTTCTGTCCGTATGGGATCCACTCAGTGGCCTGCTTTGCCCACCTGTCATTATCCTGCCGAGCAACATGCCCTGCCCAGGCCCACTTGATCCTTGTTGCATGTGGTAGGACGTCCTTCATTCCTGTCTGTGCCCTCATATGTGTACTTGCTAATTTCTCCCTCCTTAGTACGTTGAGAATGCACCTTTCTGTCGATCGCTGCCATATTTGTAATTTACCCTCCTTAGCCTTAGTAAGAGACCATGTTTGGCACCCATAGCATATGACCGGCAAAACGCAGTGTTCAAAGGCATGCCTCTTCCACTCCATGCTGAAATTCCCCTTCATAATAAATTTAAGCTCCCAGAACTTCTTCCAAGCATTAGATGTCCTCCTCCGGATCTCTTTTGCTGTACTATTTTGAAAGGAAACGAGTTGTCCCAGGTATACATACTCAACCGTATAATCTAAAATGTTTCCCTCTAGGGCTATCTCTATTTTTCCCGATTAGTCATAATTTTTGTTTTTGAGTAGTTCAGCCTTAACCCCACTTTCTTGCATTCGTCCAAAAGTTCACCTAACAGACTTTTTAAATCTTCTAAGTTCTCTGCCAGGAGGACAATGTCGTCAGCAAACTTCAGGTTACTTAGCCTTTTCCCATTTATAGTTATACCCAAGTTTTCCAGTTTGGGGCATCTCCTACTGACCATTTCTAAAAGATTTATGAAAAGACGAGGTGATGCATTATCTCCTTGAAGAACACCTTCTTCCACAGGGAAAGTAGGCCCGATAAGGTCTGTTGCTATGAAGGCTTCATTTCCTTGGTAGAGATCCCTCAGTACCTCAATGTATGCCGCTTCTACCCCTGCATCTTCCAGGGCTTCAAATATGCTTGAATGCTTTACCGAGTCGAAGGCTTTCTTAAAATCGATGAAGCAGAGATACAAAGGTAGCTTATACTCCTTCGACTTCTCGATTATTTGATTGAGGGCTTGAAGATGGTCGACCACAGAGTACCCTTCCGGAAACCTGCCTGTTCAGAAGTTAGACTTCTTTCCAATGTTGGAATAATTCTGTCCTTTACTATTTTGGTAAAAAGCTTTGAGACAACGGAACAGAGAGAGATGGGGCGGTAGTTTTCAATGTTTCTTTTATCACCCTTTTTTGGGAGTAAAATAATTTTTGTCTTTTTCCACTCCTTTGGTACTTTTCCGGTTTCAAGAGTCTGATTAAATAGTTGACAAAGTTCTCTTGACAACATCTCTCCACCCGCTTTCAGTTCTTCGTTTGTTATTCCATCTGGACCTGGGCTCTTTCTTGTTTAAGTACCCACAAAAAAATGATGACTTACAAAAAAATTGATTCGACTTTTTTCAAAAACGGTTACAGATATCGCCTTAAAAATGGTTTCATTCGTTTTCCTATGTTAAGAAACTTATAAAACAAGTATCTGCACGCATATAAACTCAAAAACGTAAGCGTTACGATTTTTTTGCGCGAATTTCGCCCCAAACACTTATCTTCCCGTGGGCGAATTCTGCTGGTTAACGAACTTGACCTTTCAAATTAGAAGACAGATTTTTGTACCAAATTTCATCAAAATCGGGCCATTTTTGAGGTTGCTAGAGCGTTAACAGACAAGCATATATATAAATATATACATATATATATATATATATATATATATATATATATATATATATATATATATATACATATACAATTTGAGCCACCTATATTTCCGTGGTCTATAGAGCCTGAAACGTTAAAGTTTCTAGTCGGCACTTCCGGATTGCGTCGTGAGGTCAACCTCATAAGCGGGTTCTCCCTATGGAGGTAGGGAGTAACCACGCTAAAAGGAAAGCTTTGTGGATACCGAGAGACGAAAGGAAGCTATACATCCCTGAGTTGGGCCTCATTTTGGTCGGAGAGCTGTTTAGATCTTGAGATATTTTGTGCCAGATTGAATCGAGTAGGTTCGATAATACAGTACTAAAATATTCTTTACAAGATGGTGTAACCTCTTAACTTGCCATGCTGTGTTGTGAAGCCCGATTTCCGGTTTGGTTAAGGCAACCCCACTGACAGCTGGTAAGTAAATCCTTTGAAAGTTTAAAATTTGACAGTTTCAAATGGAAATAGGCAAATAAGAATGAAGATTTAGTTCTACCGTAAGGACGAGTTATTAGATTCCAGGACTACGAATCCCACACTCTGACTCTTCAAGTACATCTGAGGGTTGGCCAAGTAGGTGGCGAAGGCTATCTCGGATTCCTTTGTATTAGTTATGCCCTCGTGTATAATTCTGTAATGAATATACCTAATAAATTCACTATATACACAATACTAGCACCTTTAGAGCAACTTATTAACAAAACGAAATGCAGGACCTATGAATTCCAAGCTTAATGTTCTTAAAATAAATAAAATTGGCCATGGGCGAGAGGTGTGAGCTCTCTGTGCCTAAGGTCGTGGGTTCGATTCCCATTACGGGTGATGGCTTTCCTTTTGAATAATGAAAATACATCTTCCCTATCCTAGCTAGAAAAGGGCGATGAACTGTAGAGACCAAAAAATATATAGAAATGAAAAAAACAAGAGCTTGCCTTTTACTATACATGATGACTTCAAGACCTTTGTACTTAACGAGCGTGACGCTGGAATTTAATACTTTATAACTTCTAATTCATGTTCAGGAAATTTATCTTCCTATGTTCATTAGGGAAATGTTAATGGACATGTCCTTCACTAATTAAAAAAACTGACAATAGATTCTTTTCACAATGGTCTTAACGATGCACTTTTACGTGACATTTGACTGATATATCTCTCCAATCAGCAATTATTTTCTGCTTAAGGAACTGCTGATCGTAAAAATGCTTTGCTATTTCCCATAAGAAAATTATAAAGATATGAACCATTGTAAGATAAAAATGAACAAGTATATATGCAGTCACTTATGTTCCTAACACATAAAGTAAATAAATAATTGATATTTTGAGAATATGAGTAAACACATTGATGAATTCAATATATAGGTGAATCCGGTCTATTGATAAAGAAAAGGTTAGAACAGCATGCTATAAACTAAGAACAAAGTGACAATATATCTGCACTTGTTGACTACTAAAAACTATCTACAAAAAAAAAAAAAAAAATCACTTCAAACCAACTGATGGCTTACAAATAGGCCGGAAGTTGTTAGCATCCAAGAAGAATAAATTGTGTATAGAAAATTTAAAAAAAAAATCTTTTTCCTTTGGAATGATAAGAAAGCTGTCGCCGTATATGGTCAGCCAACAGTTGGACATGACTGTAAATTAAAATCTAATCTAAATGCAATATAATAATAACGAAACCCCCCTATAACTTTCTGTTTTTTCCTGATATAACTTATTGAGGATTTCTTAGCAAATGACCTGAGGCCTAAGGTTGGTATGGTGAAATAGAAGATACGATAAATTTAGATCCTTTAGAAAAATAAAGAGCTTATCTGGGTTCATGTTTTTATTATGGGGGATGTAGGATGATCTGTAGGGATTGTAAATTGGACATAAAACTAATATATGGTAAAGATCCTCCAGCGATTATCAGATATTACAGATTTCCTTGGAGTTTATGGCTATTGTATTCTTCCTCTAATTTATTTTTATAATATTTATATTTACTGTACTCATTTGGGATATTACCCCATGAAATGGAAATTGGGGGATGTTCATGGTTAGGTAAGCAGCTACTTTCTATACATGGGCCTTGGTTCGAACAAACTGGGACTATTATACAAAGTGGGGTAACGTTGGTCTTACGTTCTTTCTTCTTGGTGAATGGGACAGTTCAGCAAGTGTATCTGCATCCTGGAATATTTTAATATATATATATATATATATATATATATATATATATATATATATTTTGTTGAAAGAACCGGTTAAATTTATATTATCTTAGTGGTGATATTTCCTCATGTTCCTGTAATTTTTGGAGGCATATCTTTGGATAGAATTAGATATATATATATATATATATATATATATATATATATATATATATATATATATATATATCCCAATGTAAATATAAAAATGAACCGAATATGTTGAAATTTAAGTAAGAAAATTACGTCAAAATAATTAAACATCGATGAGTTTTTAATAGAGGGTGAGGTTAGCTTAGTGGTAGAGCACTGGACTCATATCCTGGAGGACCTGATTCAAATCCCGAGCAAGCACTAAAGATTTTTTCTTCTAGTGTCTTAGTTCGTGGGTTGGATTCGGCCTCCCTGATCGTCCCTAGGCCAACCCAGCCTTTAAATATAATTTATTAATGGGTACCTTGGTGCTAATGACCCTAGCAGTCAAAGCAGCAAGGGTAAAATCTGGCGGTCGGAGCATAGTACTGATAATACTCCCTGTTGTGCCGTATGGTCATGAATCAAATATCTCTATAGTATATGCCCCTCAGGCCCTCGTGGCCTGTTACGGGACTGATTTTTTTTTTTTTTTTTTTTTTTTTGTAGTTTTTAATGACCCGTTATGATTAGTTGAAACAGAGGGAAAACATGATTTTCATCCGCCTAAAATGGCTTCTATCGCTTCCTGTGCATTATTGCTATTTTAGCGTTAAATATCTCGCATTTGTTGAATATTTAATTCCAGAGGGTAATTTAATTTGTTTAGATGATTCATAAATTTATGTTATTATCGAAAAAATCAAGAAGTTTATTAACGAAATATTATTTTTCCAAGCTAAGTCTTTTCGAAATGCCTTC
The DNA here is from genome assembly GCA_946811695.1 of Gonocerus acuteangulatus. Taxonomy (NCBI): domain Eukaryota; kingdom Metazoa; phylum Arthropoda; class Insecta; order Hemiptera; family Coreidae; genus Gonocerus; species Gonocerus acuteangulatus. The sequence continues at coordinate 56,545,235 of OX328127.1, read as the reverse complement.
ATTTAATTAATTAATGCGTCTACACATAATTCATTATCATGAATAGAAAACCACTTAAAAGGTCTCCCAGGGACTAGGGACGTCATCATAGCTCGTTTTCAAAACGTTCTTAGTTCTAGTGTCATTTGAAAAGCTTGAAATAGAAACAGATAATGATTTTTGTATAATTTATTCACCTTCTCCAATGACATTCCGAAGAATAGCGAGATTTTAGGCACCACAATGCATATAAAACTGACAGCAGCCAGCTAAAAAAGTTTCTCACAATGGAGGGACAGGGGAAACGCTCTGAAATAGTATGAGTGGAGGCGCGTTACAAAAAATGTGTCAATGAACGCTAGTTTTGAGAAATCACAAATTGTTTACGCTGCCTACGGAAGAGAACACGTAATATTGCGGTCGGGAAGACGAGTTAGGAATGGAATTACTATATCTTCTGCTTGTTTTCCTCTCTCTTCTAGGTAGATCTTCTAGACCTAACATTATTTTCAGATCTAGACTTAGTTTTAGGAAAAGAAGTGTATTTATTGTTTATTTACTTAAAGTTCGAGCGCCATAACTTAGATGATATACTCATTAATTACAAATATGTTGTTAATCTCAAATATTTTTTTTATCAAGTAAAAAAAAACACGTTAATTTCTGTATGACAATAAAAACATTAATAAAACCAAATTAGTATAAGGTATAATAACAATGTATGTACACAATTATGTTGATTGATACATTAATATACAAATACATACATTACTTTATATTCACTATGTATAACACACACACAAGCGCGCCCACACACACACACACACACACACACACACACATATATATACATACATCTTCCACATTAACGTGAAAACTAAATTTTATTGTACATATAAAATAAATGTTTCTCGTGTTGGTGCCAATATTGTGGTTAGTTGTTTACAATTTTATTGCAATTGGCCAAATAAAATAAAATAGGCCAAATTACTTAATCACGATCATGACTATCTTTCTACAGTTGACGATTTAATAACACATTTTTTAATAACATGTCCGTTCTGAATAGTGTTCAATTATTTTTATTTTTTTTAGAATTTTATCGGGTTGGTAGTTTAACACAGATTCTCATGTTTTATGTCGGAAGCATCTTAAAATAAAATTATGCAATTCATAATTTAGAGCGATTGCGCAATTTTCTATTAAGAATCGAATAATATCAATTTAAGTCTGAAAATTGAGTTATTTTTTATTGGACGATTTTCCAAAGCATTAAAAAAATATTTAAACTAATAATAATAGGTAATTGTTTATTCGGTCATATCGTCAAACCACATGAGGTATCGTGGACGGGATAAGGGAGACACTCCAAAAACCACAAAGATATTAATCCAAGAAGGCTTGAACCAAGTATTTTAGGGTCCACATTTCAAATTCTTAGTGGTAAGCTAAACTTGTTCACATATTTTTTGCAATGTATTTTTTTTATCCTATGTCGAATGAGGCCAACATCAATTCGATGGGATCAGTCTTTCAATATATATATATATATATATATATATATATATATATATATATATTGAATTTTTACCGCTATAGGCTATTAGACCGCACTGTTCGACGCAGATTGATTTTCGTTGCAATATAAAAAACAGTTTAACGTTACAGGCATGTCAGTAATTTGTGTTCGGAGTATACTCCTCTTAGTCAATCGATTTTAGTGGAAAAAAACTCGATCTCCTTTGTTTTGGGAAAGCTATATAATTTTCGTTGTAGAAGAACCAAAATTGTGGCCGCTATCGTGGTAACAAGCACGCACACACTTATATAAACATTTTACCAAGGGTCATTATCGTTACCTAGTGTGTACGATTTCGATGAAGGTTATAAGAAAGTTTTTAAAAATTATTCCAGGAGTGAAAACCTCTAAACCTACATTCCTCCGCAAACTGAAGGATCCCCCCACCCATCTAGAAGGAATGTTTTAGTAAATAACACAATTGTCTTTAGTCACGTTCGTCATATCATCGAGTTGTCCTATCATTATTCTGTCGACAGTTAAAGCGACAGGAGTATGATTGTCTGATGATTGCTGTTCTAGGAAACGCCTTCCTGACCGTATACCAACAAGGACCTCACCGTCGGATTCCTAAACTACCCTAATAGCCAAGGTTGGTAACAATGGAGCCGTCCAATCTCTTCCTGTCAGTAGCCTCCTTATACAACCCGAAGCGATAAGAACGTTCTGACGAAAGCTGAACTATCGGATGGCCGAGGATATACATTAGACGGGAGGGCTGCTTTCAAAATGGGTCACTTCATGTCGGGCGTTGTTCCTAGCGCCCCGTGACCCTAAGGTCTGGCCTCTTCTAGCCGGCAATCTTCTAGAGGATTGGATCTGTATTTTCTTTCGAGGCAACTTGGGGCCGAGCTGTAGATAAATCGCCATTAAGGAGAAGGAAAGTTTCGCCATTACGACTTTTTTTCAACCTACATAAATGTCATGTCGGCACTATTATCAAAGAGTTAAAAGAGATGAAGAGTTTAAAAAGGTTATTTCGCAAGCCATGTATTAGAAGAAGCTCCTTGAATCACCTAGCTTGTATAAAATAGAAGTGGGTGTCATTAAGGCAGTTTATAAACGGTTTAACGCAATACAATATACATTGCGGGTCAGGAGTTCTTAAGTTCAAAAGTTTGGGTTGAACAAAAAAATTAAATGTCGTTGCGTTTGTAAATGTTCCGTGATCAATCCTCTTTAGCAAAAGGAAACCCCGCTAATGATGTCAACATCCAATGAAATCCGGAAAGACTGATAAGAAATCGCGTCGTTTCATGATCTCTGAGCCATGATCGTGTGTGACCTGGGCTATGGAAAGGTACTTATGGTCGAAACCCCGTATTTTGTTTAACTTATTCTATAGAAAAATTAAAGCTCTTCTCATTGAAACTGTACCGCACACTCTCAAATTTATTAGTTTTGCTGTAAATTACATTTAAAATTTTAGGTTTTTCATTTTTCGTGTTCTTAGTACAGCGATAGGTGGCACTTTGCATTCCTTCATTTCTTTCCTCCGGCAGAAAAAGAAACACAAAATGCAGTAACATGAACGCGACTAGTTATTTTTGACAGTTGTTTTTCCTTAGTTCAGGTCACATACATAATCTACCTACTCAGGCGTACGATACTTCTATTTTTTCGCCATCTGTCTTCTGCATTGCTCAATGCCGAGTCTTATCGATTTAATTATAACCAGTATTCATATATTTGTCCGTTAGCGGTCTACCGTCTCTACAAATGTTCTGATTTTGATGATATTTGGATAAAAAGTAATAATATATCCTTATTTAAATTACTTCGTTGGGTTTTCCTGAAATGCCATCGAATGAATAAACTCCCCTTATAGGGAGATTTTTGTATTTTTCCCAATTATACCGTTTAATTAGATAAGGATATTTCACTTTTCGTAATTTTTAGACGTCCATAGGGAAAGGTTGGTTCTCAGGTTGGCTATGTAGTCATACAAAGATGAAGGGGTAGAGAAGGCCTGCTGCAAGCTGACCTTATTCCGGGCAACAAAAGATGTTTACAACACTTTGTCCCGATGAAACGGGGTGAAGGCATTTCTCAACAAGAGCTTTTCAGAGACTCCCTGGGTTTTCTTCTTCTCCTGGTTTGAGGTTTGTCGAAGGAAATCGTAAATCTCTGGGTCAGAAAGTTTATTATTGTTGTTTTAGTAGGGGGGGGGGGCAGTCTAGTATATATTCTTCAATCGTCAAAAGAACAAGAGCAAAAATATCTCCTAAATGGGAACTTATTTTTGCATCTCTTCTTTATGGCACACAGCTCCAGTATCGAATTCATTAGCTATTGTACAAGTAAAGAGAATACTCACAAGCTAAAGCGACTGTACATGATTTGAACAAAGAAATGTGTGATACAATACAAAAAAAAAAATGGCTAGAATACTGGATGAGTGAACAAAAAAACAAACTAAGGGAAATTACAAATACCATCAAAGAATGGTGCTCATGCAATTAACCCTCAAAGCAATAATAGGAGTAATAGAAATGCTTTGAAGTGAGAAGTTTTTGGGTTCAGATAAAACGTTGAACTTCTTGGTTCACTAAGTTTTCTTTAGTTAGCGCTTGGTTGACTGCGTCTTTATGAAAAACACACCAACAAAAGAAAACACTTGATCCATTTTCCTTTGATCTATTATCCTCAAAATGGACGTTTTCTTTGTTCGGCTAATTATAATGGCTTCCTACCAATTGAAGTGTCCCAATCTAGCAATATTTTAGTGAATGACAATGAAATTTCTGTTAGTCAGATTGAACAAAATTTTCAGGACAAACGTTTTAGCGCTTGAGAACATCAGAAATTTTGTTGTAAAAACAATTTATATTTTACTGACCCATTATCATTGGGGAAGATGTCATGTAAAGTCCTTGGGAATGATTGATATTAACATCATTGGGGAAGACGTTCTTTAACGTATATACGCTTATTCTTCTGATTTCTGTATTGAACTTCACCACAAATAACAAAAATCCTTGTAACATCTTGAAGTTAAAACAAATTGGAAGAAGATTGAACGCAGCCAGGAAATTGCGCTTGCATAAAATATTGCTTGACAAGATTTACAACTAAGTTGAGAGCGCTTAATATGAAGGAAGATTGTTACTTTGGGTGAGTTACGTTTAACCTCAAATTATATTCCTTCTGTTATATATTTTATATCAGTGGAAGGGTTTGTTGGGGAAAGGCAATAATAAAGGTATTATTTGGAATTCCTTGTTTCTGAGTCAACAATGACTGGAATATTTAGGCATTGTCATATCAAATACATACATTTCTGCCCTGTTTTTCAAGAAATGAAAATGTATTTGCAAAGTCGATGCCATCAAAGTAACGTTGAAGTGTCGCTTTAATTTAGCTCCGAGAAGGTCTAATTAAGATTCTTCACTTATAATGCAAGCGGCCATGCAGGTACTAGAGCAAGTGCATGGCCGTGCAGTACAATGCTGACTTGAGACCTGCACTGGGATTATTTATGTCCGAAGATTCCTAATCAGAGAGACCGTTCCTCGGTCAAGGCCACCTACCGTTAGCCACCTGTTGGACGACCTCACCTCTGGTCACTAGTACCGATCTCTCTCTCTCTCTCTCTCTCTCTCTCTCTCTCTCTCTCTCTCTCTCTCTCTCTCTCTCTCTCTCTCTTTCTCTCTCTCTCACTCTCTCACTCACTCTTGACTGGTTTTATTATTGTTTATTTTTAGATTTGAAATGGGTAAACATATCTCCCGGAGATTGAGAAGATATGGTCGACCGTTCAGAAGTAGGAGGCGTTGATCGTCGGGGTTTCGGTCAATGTTCTCCCGGAGGCATGAGAATTGGATGTCGGACACCAATGTACATCATTCATGTATTCACATTCGATGAATTCTGATGCTGCCGATTTTACAAAATTGATAATTACAAAACCTATAAGTATGAAATATCGACTAGTGGTATAGTGAGTTCCGTAACCAAATTGAGTGGGGAAGTAATTTTAGAGACTTGCATTACACACCTCACACATGGTCATATACCCAAGCGCTGTTTTTCCGTACTTTAAAAGGTCTGTTATTCAAGTTTGAAGAAATAAAATGCAATAAATCAAAACGTTTTTTGTACGCCTATAAACTCATAAAATAGTATTTGTATTGTTTTTAAAACCACATTGGGTACTCCGGTTCCCGTTAATGAAGTTAAGCAACGTCGGGAGTGGCCAGTACCTGAATGGGTGACCGACCACGTTGCCAAGAGCTGTTTGCATTATAAAAGTGTGACAACCTGTAGATAGTCTGGCACTAGTAGCCCAGTTGTTGATACGGCTTAAAAAAAAATATTTTTTTTTAAGCCGTATCAACAACTGGTCATATATATATATATATATATATATATATATATATATATATATATATATATATATATATATATTAATGGACTTGACGTTAGCTCTTATATGTTTTTAATAACTATTAGAACAAAAACAGAGTTCAGTTCTTGTTTAAATAGTTATTGTAAATATATGCATCATTAGGGCAAGTGATAATTGTGTTAATGTAGGGACTGTCGTCTGTCAAGAGTACTTTCATGTTGTTTGGTTAATTTAATCTGTTAATTTCTCTTGCAAATTTAAATTTGACTTGCAAATGTCCCACAATGATCCTATCTCGTCATTGAATGGCGGTGTTTCATGAACGTATGTTCGATAAGAAGTCTAGTAACGACTAATAGTTCTGTCCTGGAGGGTCGGTTACTGGAAGGCCATGCATATTTGCATATTATATAGGTTTCTTTATTTCCCTTAGTTTGTTTTGTGAATTCATAAAAAAGGTCTAGTAAATTAAACTTTTTCTTTCACAACAATAAAAAAAGCCCATCACGCAGAAGCTGCATAACTAAGCACTTTCCTCAGAACTTAGGTAGTATAGACTACATTCCTGAATAATTTGCTTAAAATAACGTATATAAATAAAATAAAAACATGAATAGATCTGTTCTTTTACATTTGTAATGAGCACCTATTTCAATTATTTATTCTGTAATTAATTTAATTCCAGAGTTTTGTGCATGCCTGGAACTACAATACTTAGTAAATACACAAACATTTAATATTCATCAGGTATAAATGATCTTATTGGTTGCCCTATAAAAGCTCTATATTTATGTTTAACCTCGTCGACTTTTGAAGAAATTCAAGGGCAGGAATCCATCTATAGCTTTTAAATTTTTTTTTGTTTAATCCTAATTTAAAGTGCTTTAAAAAGTATTTCCGGTAACTTGAGTTTTTTTTTTTTTTTTTTAATTTTTAGAAAACTAAAAATACATGTCCATCCACGTCTTTAAATACTTTCTTAGTTTCTTAGCTTCAATATTTCTGGAAATATAATTGCGAGGTAGTTTGCACCTCGCATAATGGGTTTCCATTTAGTGGATATTTTGGACGTAATAAAATCTGATATTGCCGTTCATTTACTTAAAAATGCTACATACTAACTAAAACAACAAACTAAAAAAAATTAATTAAAAAAAAATCGTTAACTTTAGAAAAATTAATTCTAAACGTTGGGAATCGAAACCACTACGTCAGTTCCCCGTACAGATGATTTAAACGAATAGGCTATCGAGCTTCATATTACAGCATTGTAAGTTTAGTCATTGATATAGCATTGGTTTTTTAGTAATCATTCAGGAATAGTTTTTCTTCTAAAAGTTTGTATAATTTCTAAAACTATTTTTGATTTTTGTGAATCGCCTTAACTTTTACAGAGAAACTATTGGTCAGTGATTGAAATGATTTTCCATGTCTGAGCTACGGAGCATACATTAACAATAATAATTATATGCGTCATGCTAACAAGTTTTTATTTCCTCTAGAATCCTGATATTTATTTTGTATTGATCTGTTTATTTTTTATATTTGATTTTTGTTTTCATGCATATTTAATTAATCGTATAAAAATCGTGTTTTTTGTCGTAATTAACATATTAATATAACTGTAAAAATGTATTAATTTATATAAATGTAAATGTTTATAATTTCTATTGTATAATTGAAAGTATATCTAATAATCGTATTGGGCGAATCGCCTTGGTTTCGGATGCCATCACAGCGCCAATGTTAAACTTTTTTATTGTCATATTTTTTCTCTACCAATGTATGATTTACATTTCTTAAAACCACAGGTTATTACATCCGAAATGACTTTAAAATATTTAACTTTAGAAAAAAAATAAGAGTTAATATTCTGATAAATATGACGTTGTACCCAGTAGTTGAGATGATTTATTTTGCCATGATGTGATAGCTTATTTCGTATTAATCTGAAAATTAAGTAAATTACGGTGAATAGCCGTACAGTGTAAAAGATAGTGGTTTAATAAAGTATGATAGGGTACCCGAGTTACGCAAATGGCTTACGTTTTTGAATACATATGGATTATGCAAATTATGGACTAGCAATTAACTTAAAAAATTGTACATTATTTATTACATAAGTGTAAAACATTATTTATTTATTTGTTATGTAAGAGATGATTTCTCCTCTTTTTAGGACATACACTGAAAATATAATCAGACCAATATTGGAAGGCCCAGACAATTTGAGCTGTATTTAGTTGATAATCTCATTAACTTAAGTGCATTAACCTATGAACGCTGATGATAGTTTTGTTGCCGATGGTAATGTGTATTTGTCTGATAGAAATGTTCTTTTAGTTATTCAATCTGCCGAACGTTTTATCCTTATATTAGGGGTTATTATTTTATTATAGTGGACTAATATTTTTCTGGACGATCCATTTTTGTTTTTTGGAATATATCGACTTTACACAGCTGATTAACGCTATACGTAGTAGTAAACTCAGTTTGGACGTGGTCAAAGTGCAGGAAGGCTCGCCTTATTATAATTAGGCTGTATTTTTTAGATAAGTGACTTTTTTAGCTCCTGAAAAGTCACGTAAGGTTTGAAACATGTAGAGCAAAAATAAATTGAATTAACTTTGTTAATTCTCTTTTGTTGACCTTCCGTCTAAAAAATATTGGCTTGTTGAGGAATGTTTCTAGTTTATGCAGCTCGTAATGAGAGGATATTTTATTTTATTAATTTGAGAAATAAGAAGAACGGAGTATTCCCATGGTCAAGTGGCTAACGCCTTAGATTTGAATGTGGGAGATGCGGTTTCCCTCCTACAGGAGGTTGAGGTTTTTCGTTTTTAGGATCGCTGACGAAATTCCCTTCTCTACGGTGGATGTTTAGGAAGGGTGGCAACCTATAGATAGCCCGGCGCTATTGGCATAGCTATTGATGTGCTATAAAATAAAATAAAAAATAAGGATAACCCGTTTGGTCTCACGATGTGCAACGAACTTTTAAACCAGGAAAAAAAACTAGCGCATTCTTGTAAGCCGAGAAAAATTGCATTGAAGAGCGACACTTTTCCTGACATATTTGTAGAGCGAAGTTTCGAAAAGTGGCCGACTTAGGATGAGGAAAAAAAAATAAATATAGTGTAAGTAGAGTGTGACCAAGGGTAAATAAAGGAGAGACTGTATCCTCTTGGGAGGAGATTGAACCTGAAGAGTTCCATGCTTGGATTAGGTTCTCCACAGTGAAGAGGTCAGTTCTCTGTCGTGCTCTCTCAGCCAGAACGTCTACTTCATTCTGGGTAGCATCTTCAAGGCGCTCTTACAAATTGTATACTACATTCCTTCAAAAAGCTTACACAATTAGGTGGTTGATGAAATAGTTCGGCAATTAGTAGCTGAAAGATTCTCCGCAATGATTTTAAAATTTTTTTACTGCGAATAAAGAAGTCAAAACATATTTATTAGATGAAAATTATTAATGTTCATTGAGGCAATGGGTTAATCTTTTTTACTTTAAGGCAAAGGGTTTTTGTACAATGAGAGCTTAATTTATACTGAATATGCTTTGTTGTATGCACAAATACTCAGTAATAAGATGTTATAGATCGGTGTATACGAATTTACGAAATTTTCATTCACTAATCCGTCTATTTGAAGTCTTTGCATAATTCGACACCTTATCTTGCCATTCTGTGATATGAAGCACGGTAGAAAATTTGCTTAGGGCAACCACTCATAGATATGACAGCATGTCAAAATCTTGAAAATGTCACGAAACTGATAATAGGGCACGAGAAAGTAACGAAATTTCAGTTTTACCGAAGTTTAACGTACTACCGGGACTTCCGCGCGTTCGTAATTGTTGTTTTTCTACACTTTCTTCTACGCATCATAAGTTGTAATATATATTAATTCAAAAAAGGTAATTTTTTTTTTTTTACGATTTTTCTATTCATGAATAAAAACGTTCTAATTACAGACCCGCTTTGCATAACTGCATTCAAGAATGTCGGTTAGTACCTGGTGTTTTGTATCTGAGTGAAATCCCGATGTTACATACGTACTATCTGGTTATGTGTCGGTCATTGTCCGTGAATAACCTCGCGTAATCTGAGCGTTTCTTCGACGCAACAAATCTCTCTTGTTTCCAATCCATTCCATAGTGCAGAAGGAATTCATAAAGAGGTTTTCGGGATACACAAAAGAAACTGTTCCTATTTCTTACATTCGACAATGAATTCACCAGAAATGTTCAAGTGTAGCTGCCACAATTATTAATTTTGTTCAGAGTAAACTCGAACTTCTAATAGACCGATATATATATATATATATATATATATATATATATATATATATATATATATATTCCTAAAAATAACCAAAACTTCCATTTTCATTTTAGGGGTCTTATTTTACTAGCAAATTAATTTTTGCTGCTAATAAAACCCTGAGGAAAACAATCGTAAAGAACTGTAGCAAGAAACCAACACTTTCGAGGTTACTCGAGTACTTATTTCTTCGCCTGATATCATCCGATTGAAAGTATTTTTAGGACCGCTTTTGTTCAATATTTATTGAGCTTTTGAATGGCCCACTTACCACGAATTCTCAACCGTTTTCGATTTATTTAAGAAAATATACGAAGGTCCCAAAATTGTCATGCCTTTTAATAAAATATTTTAATACTTCCATAACTTCAAAATATCATAGTTTGAATGAATGACGAATCATCTGGAACAATTTTCAATTGAATCAATCTTTTCTGAATTCCCAATTCGAAAATTAGTTACAAAAACTATTTGCATCAACTTTGCTCGTAAACGGTTATAGATGTCGCATTAAAAATGGTTTCATTCGTTTACCTCCGTTAAAGGACCCAGAACTCTATGGAGTGAGGGAGGAAACGTGCTAAAAATGACAACATGTGTTCAACGTCTCTTTACGCTATTTTTTCCAGCTTCATTTTCCTTGAACCTATGTCTAAGGCCTGGTGTGTACCATCCAGGGCAGTTGTCACCCCAAGAAATCCCGTTCGATAAACATCGCAGCTTAGGTTCAGACCGGTTCCATCTTAGGGCTAACAGCTCCGCACTTCGTACTGCACCGTTAGTGCGACCATTCAGAAATCTAGATAGACTCGTATTGTGTCTAGAATAGGAGGTCTCGATGCATTTATCTGTAGTTTAAACCTTTAAAGAAGGACAGCTGATCTGATAATAATTATTTTAAGCAGTCATTGAATAGTTGGGATTAGGCCCAGAAAAACAGCAAAAAGATTTTTGTAAAAATCTGTATTAAGGACGTTTCGGCTACTCTATTGTAGGTAGCCTTCGTCAGCAATGATTGCCAGGAGTTAGAGAAAGACCAAAGTCAGCAGTTAAGTGTTAAAAATGGTTTTCTATTTTTTCACTATGGTCGGACCACTTTCAGCTTTACTTTTATAGATATTCAGGTACATTTTATAATTATAATTTTCGTAATTCATATCTATAACCATATCACATGGCTACATCTATCATGGGCGTATATAGAAAATAATTTCGCGGGAGCAAGGAAAATTTGGGGGGGGGCTGAGAATATTTCCGGGGTATGGAATACTAACAATTTAGAACTTGGAAGAGTTGTAGCCAACTCAAACGTTATTACACCCAAAATAAAATATTTTTTATGAACTAAGTGATCTTATTTAATTTATTTATTAGGGTTTTATGACATTTTTACCGATCAAATCAAAATTACGGGGGGGGGCGCAGCCCCCCCCCCTATATACGCCCATGACAGCTATACATACATTGAAGCTATGATATATAAACTGTGGTTACGAAAGTAGTACAGAAGGTATTAAGGAAAAAAATTATTAACAGGCATGAGCACTTCTTAGATTTTCGTTTATTTTCTGAATAACTCAAAAACGTTGTGGAAATCATGGTAAGTAGAAGTTGCCCGAAATAATTAGGACGATCTCAGTCGGAAAATTCTGAGAACTGATTAAAATTGTTTCCTTACGTTATTTTTTTTAAATTGATTTTTTTAAAATTAGGTTAAGTACGTTGTCAGTAACACAATGTAGGTAAATGAGAAACGTATTTAGAGTTTGAACTTGAGCTTTCCTTAAGAACGAGCGGATGTCGAGGAAGCAGAATTTCCGCTTAGAGTTGACTACTGTATGTTTTCTGTGCATTGCACCCATTTAAGCGTTTGAAAGGATGATAGGATTTGGTTTTTAAATGAATAATGATTAGTTACTGCAATGAATAATGACTAGAAATTTATACCTGGCAACAGTAACAGATTAATTATCTTCTTAATAAATATATGGGATATATATATATATATATATATATATATATATATATATAATATTATTATATTTTTATTATTATGGTGCTTGACAGAGAATATTATTAGAACTGCTTCCTTAACCTTGGCCGCATATGAAGTATATCTTATAATAGCAGTCACATTTATTTTTATCACAATTACATAAATGGATTCTTCCAAATACCACTACTCCCTAGGGCCAAGAACATTTTTTCTTATTTAATACCGGAAGAAATTAAATTAAGCAGCGATAATAACATTATTATTCTTGTGCAGGTTCGCCAGGGACAAGAGTTCCAGCAGTCTTCTTAGATATTAACAGAAAAAGTATGTACCTATTCAATATTTTATAATTATACATATTTGTTTCTTTGAGCGTGTTTCTTCCCTCCCTATAGGGTAGAAAAAACGACGACGCAATGTGGATGTGCTGACTAAAAAAGTTTTCATTTTATGAATTCTAGTTTCTAAAATTGTGGGAAAAATGGATGTGGAAAAATGTTATCAATATTTTATATAGACCCAACTTTCTTTAATGAAATATATGCCAAACGGAATAAAGGCCAATTCATTCTTAAAATCAGCTGCACATGATTCACACCTTTTAAGGTCCCTTCTTGAAGGTCAAAAAGATTTACTACCCTAATAATACTAATAAGACTAATTGTTCAAAGGCGTATCTTACCTTACAATGTCCACGTCAAGAATGGACATTGCATGAGAGATGTTGAGCTGATTTTAATAAATGTATTGACTTTGCTTGTTAATTCTGTTTTGATTCTGCCTTGCATATGCTAGACCAACATTTTAGTTTTAGAAATTGAAAAAAAGTGGTAAAGGCATCGCTTAAAATGTGAACTCATTCGAATCCCCAGGGCTAAATGCCTTCGAATAAGTACCTGGTAGCCTGTTAACGCAAACCTGTAATCGCCACGATTTATGCCAATTCTGCCGAAAAAACAGGGTTCCGAGAGGAGGATTTTACTTGCTACCACTTTTCGCTCTTTGAACGATTGGTTTTTCGTTAAGTTTGTGCTAAGAAACGTCGACTGTGGATCATCATCGAGTCGACTTGTGTTGATTTATTTCGTCTCGGATTGGTCTACAACTTAGGACTAACCCATTTCTGCCCACTGTAAAAGGACTTGTGTTCTCTCCACATAGAATGGGAAGAATCGCGCTCAAAACTATTCTACCGACGATGAAAATTTGAATAGGTGCATTCATAGTAAGAGTATTCAGTTGAAAAGAATAAGCGTTTCTGGAGGAAGAGATTTTTTTTACTATTATTCCGTTGAACTTGACTTTTTGCTCGTTAAATTAGAATTAGCGTGATACCCATTCGGCCTTTTTCCAGCCGGCTCGATTAGTTTTTCTTCCTTTCCGCCGCTTAAAAGAGGCCGAGAAAAGTGGTTCGTATTTCGAGGTTCAATGAACCGACCTCGCTGGGAACCTTTTTCCGACCTCTCTCCTCGCCTAGTTCGCCCCCAATCATAAAGGCATCTGAGGCATTTCTCGTCGGCTTTTCTAACTCTTGTATTTACAGAAAGCCTTTTCTTAGGGTCTGCAGATTCTTGTATTTGACTTTGTATTTTTTCATGTGTTGACTGTACTGACCCTGAGGCTATTAGTTATCTTCAAAACCATATGGCGGGTTCGGAATACAATGTTATGACACAATTTGAACTAAATGGCGTAATCATTCAAAATAGATGGAAAATCTATATATATATATATATATATATATATAAATCACGTGTCTGTCTGTTAATCTGTTTGTTTGTTTATTTATTTATTTTTTTCTTTGTTCCTTATACAAATCTACACCGTTTGACCGATATTGACCAAACTTGGCACACAGGTAGGTCTTGATACGAGAAATCTCCTAGGCTAGGTCAAAATAGTCAAATTTCAAAATTTGGTCAAAAGGTCAAAAGTTTTGTTCAAGAAAAATTGGCTACACTGAACCATTCAGATTGTGACGGCTATTTTCAATCGGCTACTACTGGCCTCTGTCGGCTGTTAGATGAAGTGCTGTTGTGCTGGCCTCTGCCGGTAACATTATGATCTAAAACTAATTCACATCGTTTGACCGATTTTCGTAACTGGGTATAGACAACTAGGTATCAAGTAGATCTTGATACGGGGAGAGTCATAGACAGAAAGTAGGTGTAGCATGGCACACTGGGTTACAGCTAGTAAATAAATGAAAAATAGAATTAAATCTTCTCCAAAATGTTTTTGTAGCTCTACATGTGTTGCGGCCTATCTGGCTATCATACAAGAACTTATAACTATTCCTAATGAGATGCAGATAGTAAGCAGTTGAGGTGGTAAGAAGTCAAGAAATTATTGGGATTAGGCTTTGTACTATTACGCACTGTCGACTGGTCGCCCGCCACTCAGTCCCTCGGCGTCCAAAACATTGGCAACTAAGGCCAGGTTTTGAGATGAACCGGCAGTCGCTTGTGAGTCGTCATTGCATAATGATTCGGAGAGTCGCCAGGACAACCGGCGACCAAAGGCGTAAGCGCCGCTTTAAACTTAAACTATAGAAAGTCAGAGTCGCCATCGACATTTTTGGAAAAATCTGACATTTTATCTTAGCCCCATTACAACTATAGTCCTTATATATAGACAGAACGTTACAGAAACTAGTTTAAACAGTGTTTATTGATTGTTCATCTTACTAAATAACACAAAAAAAAAGGTTGGGATATTGGGTCACCTTTGAAAGTCGCCGAAACTTCTTGTTTTATGAGAAAGCTACCTAATTAAACTATAAATAAGGATTAGGTAGCAAGAAGAATTGCAAGGAGCTCGTAGGAGATGAGGCGTGGAGACCTTCAACCTGTAGCCATTGTTCAAGAGAAGCTGTCATTAGCGGGTCACCGCTTGTCAGGGATTATCACTCCTTTTTATCTCCTTTTATTCGTTCTACTATTTCAATCCAGCGTACTTTCGCCATTCTTCGATACGATGGCTTTTGATAACGGGGAAATAACCACTGCCGGCCTGCAGTTCCCATTCAGGTTGTTCTGGAACTAATTGGCTACAACTAACTCAAAGAAAATCTTAGCTTATAAGAAAAAAGAGATCAAATTAATAATTAACTACTGGCTGCAGTGTTGGGCAAAAATTATTCAGAATTATGAATAAAGATTAATGAATAAATGTATTATTTTATTCATGAATGAAGAATAATTACTTTTATTCATTATTCGTTATTCTGTGAATGAAGTTTATGTTTTATTCACAAATTATTCGAATGATCAATCAGAATAAACATATTTTAGTGAATAA
Source organism: Gonocerus acuteangulatus (assembly GCA_946811695.1). Lineage (NCBI taxonomy): Eukaryota > Metazoa > Arthropoda > Insecta > Hemiptera > Coreidae > Gonocerus > Gonocerus acuteangulatus. Next base: position 56,529,711 of record OX328127.1, on the reverse strand, counting down.
TGATAGATTTATTATGATGTTGGCAGCCAGAAATATGTATATATATGTGTGTTTGAGTAGGATTAATCAGTGGACCAACTATAAATAAAAAATAACGAATGATGAATAACGAATGATAAATAACGAATAACGAATAATTCTGTGAATAATTCATGATTTACCGCGTGAATAAGATAATTCAGTGAATTATTCATCATTCATTAAAAATGTATTTGAATAATCAGTCGAATAATACTTTATTCGAATAATGCCCAACACTGACTGGCTGTAAGCATACTGAAATCACACTCTTTTACGTTGTTGTTTTATTTACACTATTTAAAATTTTCCCAACACTGTGCACGAACGTTTTGATCGAGAAAAGAAGGTATTCACATAAAAAAAAAAATAACACGTTTTTAGATTGAGCCAGCTGGTTAAAAAAAATTTAAGTAAACTTTTTATATATATTTTTTTAAATGTTGGATTTAAGGCGTGTCAACCACTTTTTATATTTATTTATCGGATAGTTTTAGCAATTTCGTCTGCAATTTGGCGTGAAATAACCAAGGCAGGAATGCGATTAGATTTAGACTTTAGAAAACAAGGTGCCCGGCTAACCAAGGAACCGTACCGAGGCCTACAAGACCTATTCAGGAATGCGATTAGTTAAGCAGGTCCTACGTGACGGATTTAAGTCCGGTTGTTGCCAGTTATGTAGGATTGTTTGATAAGGATATAATGCTATATCTTAATTAGAATGACCCCAGGGATAAGCATTAGATAGAAATATGCTGAGATGGTTAATTTCCTGTAGGTTTTTGCGTCACATGTGATTAAAAAAGTCCGTCTCGCAGGACTGCATCATCTTAGCGCGGTTCCGTTCATATCCCTAGTCTAATTTGGAAAGATTAAAATAGAAGCAGTTATTATTTTGGTTCCACCAGTCTTTTTTTTTAAATTAATTATTATAATGGCGTGTCAACCCTTAAGGTCACTAACGCCATTCCTGTGAGTAGTAAAGTCTTGAAAGGTCATGATTTACAATCTTACCTGGAAGGGTCCGCTACACTAGAAACAGACCCGCTAGTGACAAGGTCTTGGAATCTTGAAAATCTATATTTCTAACAATAAATTGTTTTTGTTATTTTACTTAACCAGTTTTATTGTCAAATACATTATCCAACTATAAGCAATTAAAAAATAACAAGAAATAAAACAGACAAAAAGAACCATTGGAATAAACGAAATCAATTAATTTAAAGCTTTAAGCACTTTTTTCTCCGATTGACATCGCCTAATTAAAACTTTCTTCAGAACCTTTTTTGTAGAGCATTTAGTAAGCTTCCGAATGGTAATCTTCCGCTTCACAAGATTGTCAACGGTTTTCCAGATACTAACGAAATTATACAAAGTTACCAAAACTTTTTTTGTCTGTAAATAAAATATTTTATTCTAACCCTTCCTTTACTCTAAACGTAACAAAAATGTCAACATATTAGTGTTGATGAAACTCGAACATGCAGAAAATATTTCAACTGTATCCCATAATTCTAAGAACCAAAATCAAAGACAAAGAACCCTCCCTAGGAAGGACGCTAGGCAGTTGAAAAGCTATATATCATGGAAATCCATATCTCTAACATTAAATTGTTTTTCTTATTTTTCTTAACCTGTTTTATTTTCAAATACATTATCCAACAATAAGCAATTAAAAAATAACAAGGAATAAAAAACAGACAAAAAGAACAGTTCGAATAAGCGAAATCAATTACTTTAAAGTTTTAAGCTCTTATTTCTCCGATTGACATCGCCTAATCAAAACTTTCATTAGAACCTTTTTTTTAGAGCATTTAATAAGCTTTCTGATGGTATTCTTCCGTTTACCAAGATTCTCAACCTTTTTCGAGATATTAAGGAAAGTAAACAAAGTTACTAAAACTTTTTATGTCTGTTAATAAAATATTTTAATCTAACCCTTCCTTAACTCCAAACGTAACCAAAATTTCAACATATTAGTTTTGATGAAAGTAGAACATGCAGAAAATGTTTCACCTGAATCCCATGATTCTAAGTACCCAAACCAAAAACGGTATTCAAAAAATATTTTTCCAATTTTCTCAAAAACGGTTAAAGCTATCGCCTTGAAAATGGTTTCATTCGTTTTCCTAGCCCAGGAGTCATATTTATTGTATATAATATAATGTCATTATATTAGGGCGAATTTCGCCCCAAACGCTATCTTCCAGTAGGTGGATTTTGCTGGTTAACGAACTTGACCTTTCAAATTGGACGAAGGATTTTTGTACCAAATTTCATCAAAATCGGACCATTCGTCTTCTATTTAGAGAGCGAACAGACAAATATATATATATATTTTTTTTTTGTTTTAAATTGCATCGCTGGGTATCACATGTTTGTGTGGAACGGCTTCTTTCTCCAGCGGTGTCGCTCCTCTCTCCATCGCAATATTTCGTCGGGTTCATCTCCGACTTCTTCAGGCTGCTAGTGTCGTCCTCGGTGGTTGTCAAGGGAATGACAACCACCGAGGACGACACTAGCAGCCTGAAGAAGTCGGAGATGAACCCGACGAAATATTGCGATGGAGAGAGGAGCGACACCGCTGGAGAAAGAAGCCGTTCCACACAAACATATATATATATATATATATATATATATATATATATATATATATATATATATATATATATATATATATATACGAATTTGAACCACCGTTATTTTCGGTCTCTAGGGGTTCTGAAACGCGAAATTTTCTGGTCGGCACTTCCGGATTGTTTCATTGTATCAACCCTATAAGCGGGGTTCCTCCCTATGGGGGAGGGAGGAACCGCGCTAAAAGTGCAACCGAAAGTGACGACATCAGTCACGCGAACGGAAATTTATTTTGACAGGAAATTATGGTGGAAAATGTTCTTCTTAATTTGACAAGAATTGATTTTTAATGGTTGCTTACTATTACTGATCTAAAAGAGTAATATAATTTTTTTCTACCCATTGGGGTAAAGAAAATGTAAACATTTCTTTCACCCCAATGATTATGCTCTCAGTTTTTGGTACGGACGAAGTGTCAACCTCTGATGAGCACTGTATTCGGTTCACTCTTTTTACACCATAATTCCAACCGAAGCTACTGGTTATTCGAACCAAGGAGGCGAAACCACGGCACGTCCTACGCGGCACGTGTTGTCTTCCAAAGGAAATAAAAACCTTTACTTCCATTTCTTGTTGAAACACGTACCTCCTTCTGTTAGTGCATTTGACGCGGTACGTTGCAGACGTCTTCTCTTACCACGAGCTTGACAATATGATCTACAAGAATATTACTTCTTACTAAATAGAAATTTTTTTGGTGAAGAAGTTTCGTCGTCTAAGCGTGATTCCATACAATTTCACAGGACGGTTTGGAAAGCTTGGAATAAATACTTTTTTCAATTTATAGGGATCAAAACAAATACTTCCAAAACGTCAAGGGCCGTTTCCTCCGACTGAGGTGGTCCTATCGAAATTCATGCATAAATTTGTCATATGGCAGGTCTCCAATTATTGCATCCCGGGAGCCCAAAAAATTGTAACGATAGTGGCGACATTTGTCACGCGATGCAAAATTGTAACGATGTAACGTCATTCATCAAGTGATTCAAAATTGTAACGATGTAACGTCATTCGTCACCTGATGCAACATTGTAACGATGTAACGTCATTCGTCACGCGATGCAAAATTGTAGCGTCATTCGTCAAGTGATGCAAAATTGTAACGATGTAACGTCATTCATCAAGTGATTAAAAATTGTAACGATGTAACGTCATTCGTCACCTGATGCAACATTGTAACGATGTAACGTCATTCGTCACGCGATGCAAAATTGTAACGATGTAATGTCATTCGTCACGTGATGCAAAATTGTAACGATGTAACGTCATTCGTCAAGCGATGCAAAATTGTAGCGTTGGTGGTGTCATTCGTCACACGATGCAAAATTGCATATACACATTACTTATAAAACATTACTTATATTACGGATCATAAAACATTACTTATATTACGGATGAGCAACAACGGTTATTTTTAATGAACAATTTATTAAATGAATAACTGGTTTTTATTTACATCCCAAACGCCATTTTTAGGATCAAAATATTTTCCCTTTAGAGGGAAATGAGGAGGATTTCTTTTTAAAGAACTTACGATTTCAGGATATCAAAAAAAATGTACATTTATATGATATGTTTTTTTGTTTCAGCCGATATTGTTGTCATGATAACATTCTAATGCTTAATGTACTGAATACGTAGTGAAGTTTATTGACTAAATTCGTAGAAGGTTTTGACAATGAATGGTGAAATGATACCATATAGCTTCTGAGGAAAGAATGGAGTCAATGTATATAGACTTTAATCTGTTCATTATTTATCCCTTATAAATGCATAGCTTTTGGCCCTCTCGCACTTACGACCTTCTATAAAAGTGTATTTACACCCCCCAGTGTTTATGAACATTTTTCTTACAAGTGGTATGATAAGATATCTCTTGAAGCAAGAGGAAATTTCCTACCTTCGATGTTTTTCATTTTCCTGATAAAGTTATTATTTTTAAGATTTACCAGACACTCTAATCAGTTTTGTAAAGAAACAAAAACAGGTATGTTGCATATGTAGCAGCTAACACTGTGAACTATACAGGTCAATGTGTATCTAAGAGCATCTACTGGCAAAAAGTCACATTTGAACTTGAAAAGTATTCAATTCGCAGAAACTTCGCGCGTTTTCATAACATTTTGTATCCCTAGTGACATTTGGAAAGCTTGGAATAGAAAAAGTAAATGGTTCTTCAAGTCTTCAAGCGCCTCGCTATTTTTTTAAGGAAATCATACAATAATAAACTAATTGAAGAGGTCGGGGCAAAATAGTGCCAAGCAACATATATAACAAAACTTAACTGTAGCTGCTATATATTGGACTATCAGTCTATGATGCAAATGCTCCTAAAATAATACTACAAGCTCTGTAAGCTACTTAATCTTGTTGCACCTTACCATTTCAACTGATAGTCCTACATAATGTATAACACATAGCAGCTACAGTTAAGTTTATTAAAAATGTTGCTTGGCACTATTTTGCCCCGACCCCTTCAATTTTACTGTTGAAAAAGTTAAGCTCAAAGTCCAATGAAATTTCAAAGAAAAGCGTGTTAACTTTAGCAAAAATTCTCCTAGACTTCGCTCGTTCTTATGTAGAGCTCTTTAAACACCTAATAATACGAACGAAATTCTCATTGTGCTAACCATGTTTTCCTGGCAAATCGATTTTACTGGTAAAATCAATTAATATACCAACATAAAAAAACGGAGAAAAGTAGAGATAAGAACCTTTCAAAGGAACAAAACCGACATTTTCAAAATACTGAACACTCATTTCTACGACTGATATCAACCTATCCAGAAAAGTTTTTTTTTTTTTTTTTTTTTTTTTTTTTTTTTTTTTTTTTTTTTTTTTTTTTATTAACGTCTAGGCCATTAGTACCGGAATATGAAAATTGGCAGACCCTCCCTAAACATCTTTAGTAGAGCACTGAACTTGTCCAGTCACTGAGGACGTTTTAGACTTGCACGGATGACTGAGGGAGGAAAACAAATAATTTTGTTTATTCTGTCAGTGGAACTACGATTTGAAACGAGGATCATGGAATTAATTTTTTGAAAAATTCAGCAAATAATTTCTCTCATATTCCTCTCATGTAAATCTCCCTAGGAAATACCAATAAAGTCATATCACAATAGGGATTTTTTTATATGGGATTTAATTCCAGCTAGCGGATAATAAACTGTGCCAGGCTTCATTTGTATATAACCAAAACATATTTTTGGCTGTTGGCATAACCAACTACAATGCATGGAACACGCCAAACTCTTCCCTCTCTTAATTCATTTTTGTTCATCCGTTAACATATCACATCACTGCGTAGTATTTTCAATACTGGGTTCTGTAAAAGTGACGACCTTTCCCAGGATATAACACCACGTAAATGATGTTATAAATACGTTATGATTCACTGGTTTAAAAAGAATTTCGGGTAGTCTGAGCTGTTTATCAGCCAATCATTGTCGGACAACGAAATCGACAGTTCAATAAATTGCTCAAACACGCATCCAGTGTGAACGAGGCCTAATGTAGATCTTGTGAACGAAACCCTGAAGATTCTAGTGTATCTGGAAATACAGGCTCAAAATTAATTGTGGTGTAGTTAATTCCGTATTCAAACAATGAAATTTATGATATTGAATAAGCAGATGGTGGAAAACCCTTCAAAAAAGCAGGCCACCTTTCCTTAGGTAGGAATCGGATACACTATCCACTCTGTTACTGAGAGACCTGAGAACCATTTGTATAGAAATTTTAATGAGCTTTTGAATAGTTACCTTCCACTTATCATATCTCAAAGACAATCTCAAAACTGTTCATGTTCATTGACAGATTCTTTTTCAATCAAGTCTAATGCTTCCCTAAATCCAAATTGACTATAATTTATATTTCATAGTTGTCAAGAACGTCAAGTGTCTGTAAACATTGTAAACTCAATCTGTCGTTTTATTAATTTTCTCAAAAGTCAAAAACGGGTATAGATATCCATAATGGTTTCAAGCGATACCCCACTTCAAAGTACCCATTACAAGTGTACCTGGAAGCCTTTAAACGCGAAACCGTAGAGCACAGTCGAATTTGATAACGCTCAACATGTCATCCTGATATAGATATATATAGATATACTATGGAAAATCTATGATAAAGTAGTAACTATAAAAACCCCACCGAAGTTTGGTCTGAAGTACTGGCCCGTGGTGATGGCTAGGATGCACCTGATCGAGGAGGAGAATGTAGCAAAGGCTTGTCCTGGACAATAGAACACGTTCTTGGGGCGTCCATTGTAGCCCGGGAGCATTCCCCAATTCGTGGAACACCGACCGCCTATCTTTCTTTACCCCTTCATATCACCACCTACGCCGGCTCTTCATAGGAGCAAGATCAATATCGTTTCTGCTGGATTCATTATTATTATTGTAAAAAGCATATTTAACCAATAGCTGTACTTAGAAAGATGGTAAATAACTGAGCATGGTTCCAGTACCGAATGCAGAAACAGTACCAGAGGAGACGAAATAGATTGTCGACGACTTTCTTGATGTCCAAGCAGCGATAGTAAAAAGTGTAACGCAAAAAAAAACTCTAATCTTTAAGTATTCCATAAACCGCTGTTCCGGAAGAACAATGACGAAAGTGCAAAAATGTGTCAAATGCAAATAAGTTCATAGACAATATCAGGGGAACATGGACCAACTGGAGTTCCTCTCAGGACCGCCAGAGAAAATTCGACAGACAACTAAGATAAAATTTGTCTTCTAGAAAAACAAACAATTCTTAGAGAAACAATGCACTTAAGGGTTGAAATTAGGGTGATGCTAATCCCTGGTAAATGGAAGTAAAGTATACATACCATTCTTTTCTTTCATCTACACCTTTTACAATTAAGGCTCAGGCACACAGGACGCGATCTGTATCGCGGCGGGCAACGATCCAACGATCGTCGCAGCGGTCTACAATAAATCGCATAGAACGCGATACCTTTGTGAGAAATACAGTTAATAATTTAAATAAAGAATATACATTCAACAAGCAAGATAGAATTCATATATTTATTAAAACAACATAACCTCAAAACATATAATTTTCAATAATTTATTCATTTTCTTCGCTCATTTTATCGCGCGATAAATCTGTAATTTTTGACAACTGTATCGCACTGCAAAGCGATAAAGACTAGCTCGCAACGACAGATCGTACTCTGTGTGACGGGGTTGATTCTATACTGTGTAATACAAGTAGATCGCCCACCACTCTCGATCAGATGTCGCTGCCCGCCGCGATACAGATCGCGTTCTGTGTGCCCCAGCCTTTATACGTTTTATGCAAATGTAAATCGTTTTTTTGCTCTCCTGTAAAATTGAACTTTTTGCGTGTACGTCACTCTTCTCCAGGAACGGCGATGTGATACTAATTCTTAGTGTGATATGCGAAGCTTAGAATACGTACTAATACATTTTTGCTTTCAATGGAACTAAATCAACACTTCCTGAACTTCAAGCACCATTTTCTCCGACTGAGATGGTTCTATCGAAACCATCGAATCTGATCCTTTTTTTTTCAGAAAGTTTATTAACCTTTAGAAAGATTGGCGTTCACTTACCAAGATTTTTTAACCGATTTAGAGATATTTATGAAAATATACCAAAAATCAGAAACTGCTCATTTTACATATACAAAATAAATTAATTTTAATAAATGAAAGAAAAAATTGACAATAAATAAACTAAATAAGGCCTGAAACGTAAGTTCTTAAAATTGAAAGCACAAAAAGAAAAAGGATAATATAATATAGATGCTGATTATTTTTTTTTTTTGTTTATATCGAAGTGTTCTTTAAACGATGTAATATAGTGTAAGTGTTAGTTAATAGTATTCTTGGGAGTCAAGTAAATTACCTCGTCTTTTGCAGTCGGTCAGTATGTGTTTTATCGTCAGAGCAACGTTACACAATTTACATACGGGTCTGTAATGTCTATATATTTTTTTTCCTTTTTTAATCGGTGCATCGCCCGCATGAAAATCCAAGACGTTAGCCACGGGACTATTGGGAGACCCTGTAATGTATTTTTATTGAACATGAATGTGTTAATTTTGAGTCTCCTAAGCGACTCAAAATTAACGGCTGACATTTTCGTAATGTGAATACCTTATTAGGAGAGATAATTCACCTCAATCATTCATGGCTTCGTTTCGAATCGAATTTCCGAAATTGTTGGCGTCCTTCTAAACAGGGCATTTAAAAATAACACAAACAATTTGTAGATGAGTAAGCAAACGTTTGACCGGATTTAACTGCTTTCTTCGAGTTTTTTTAAAATAGATATAGTTCAGTTAGTGTTATCATGCGTGCGTAAAGAGATAAGTAATCTTTTATTGGGATTTAATAACAACATTTGTAAATCCATTCCCACGTGGCGCTCTGCTGAATGTTATTGATTCTAATAATTGTTCGTAGGTTAGTAAATATTATTGTCTTTCGATATTTATATATTTATATATATATATATATATATATTTATATATATATTTATGTACATATATATATATATATATATATATATATATATATATATTTATGTACATATATATATATATATATATATATATAAATATATATATATATATAAATATATATATATATATATAAATATATATATATATATATATAGGGTGGCCCAGGTAAGCGGGCCACAAGAGATATAACTCCTAAACGGTTGAAGATATCAAAATATTTCCAAAGGAGCAAAATTGTAATTCTCGTTCAGATCTATAAAATGGTGCTCTCGGAAATAAGAAAGTAACCCTTCTAAGGGCGCAAATAGACCTTTGAAACGAAGGGTTACTTGTTAACCCATTTGTTGCATTATATTTTTTAAAAGTACTAAAAAAAAAGTCAGAACTTTGCAAACGGATTTTCGATGCGTCAAGTAGTTCTCTGTAAATATACGTTTTGAATTTGCACGTATTTTCCATGTGAATTTCCAAACAAAGGCATTTTAATTTATTGCGGTGGTACTTTTCTTAGGGGAGTGTCAATTCAGCTTAGGAGAGTGTGCCTCAGCATTCAACAAAACTATTCCCTTTAGTCTAAATTAAAAAATAAAAAAGTCCGATTCGCAGGAACTGCGTCATCTTAGCGCGGTTCCGTTCTTATCTCTAGTGTTTATGAAGGCATAGAATAGAAAAAGTTATTACTTTGTTTAGATCAATAGCGAAACAGCTATCCAAATGAAATCTCAAACAAACCAGTCTTGAAAGGTCTTTGTTGATTTACAATCATACCTGTATGGGTCAGCTCTCCCATAAGTCGGGCAGAAAGGCCTCCGCTCAGAGGCATTTGGAAAGCCTTGGGATCTCTCTCTTTAAACGCTACATTTCTAACAATAAATTGATCTTCTTATTTTACTTAATCTGTTTTATTGTCAAATACATTATCTGACTATAAGCAATTTAAAAATAACAAGGAATAAAACAGACAAAAAGAAAAGTTCGAATAAGCGAAATCAATTACTTAAAAGTTTTAAGCACTTATTTCTCCGATTGACATCGCTTATTCAAAACTTTCTTTAAAACCATTCTTGTAGACCATTTAGTAAGCTTTCGAATGGTAACCTTTCGCTTCCCAAGATTTTCAACCGTTTTCGAGATATTAAGAAATTATACGAAGTTCCCAAAACTTTTTATTATTTCTGACAACAGAAAATTGGTCTCATTTTACCTATCCTGTTTTACACACACATACATTTTCCTTACAAATACAACATAAGAAATTACAAAAATAAAAAGCAATAAAAAACCAAGGGAAAGAGACAAAAAGAACGACAAAAACCCGTTCATAAGAACAAAACAGACATATTTGAAGTTTTAAGCACTTATTTCTCCGATTGACATAACCTAATCAAAAATAGTTTTAGAATCATTTTTGTAGAGAATTTAGTAATCTTTCAAATAGTTTCAATCCACTTACCACGATTTCCCAACCGTGTTCGAGATATTAATGAAAGTATACGAAGTTTCCAAAACTTTTCATGTCTGTTCATAAAATATTTTATTCTAACCCTTCCTTAACTCCAAACGTAACATAACTTTCAACATACTAGTTTTAATGAAAGTAGAACATGCAGATAATGTTTCAACTGAATCCCGTTATTCTAAGTACCCAAACCAAAAACGGTATTCAAAAACTATTTTTCCAATTTTCTCAACAACGGTTAAAGCTATCGCCTTGAAAATGGTTTCATTCGTTTTCCTAGCCCAAGAAGCCTATAAAACGAGTACTTACAAGCTTATGAACTGAAAAACGTAAGCGTTACGATTTTTTCTGCGCGAATTTCGCCCCAAACGCCATCTTCCAGTGGGCGGATTTTGCTGGTTAACGAACTTGACCTTTCAAATTGGACGACAGATTTTTGTACCAAATTTCATCAAAATCGGACCATTCGTCTTCTATTTAGAGAGCGAACAGACAAATATATATATATATATATATATATATATATATATATATATATATATAAATATATACATATATATATATATACAAATTTGAACCACCGTTATTTTCGGTTTCTAGGGGTTCTGAAACGCAAAATTTTCTAGTCGGCACTTCCGGATCGTTTCATTGTATCAACCTTATAAGCGGGGTTCCTCCCTATGGGGGAGGGAGGAACCGCGCTAAAAATTGGGGCTTTGTGTCATTTAATATTAAATATTTTATTTATTGTAAAAAAAAAAGTCAAAAGTTAAACTCTTATTTCACAGTCAGTGTTCAAATGCTCCTCCTTTATTAACGAAACATAACTCCAGTCTTCTGGTCACACTAGACGTCACTTTTACACTGGTGCTGCCTATCGACACTTCGGGTCCTTCTGGGAGTTTCATCCGCCCAATGATGTGTAGTATGACGATTTAATGCCCCATAACTACAGAAGGTTGCTTCATCACTAAAGAAAACCCTGCTAAACAATTCTGGATCATTCTCTTGTTGACTAAGCCCCCAAATAAAGTATTCTTAACTTCTTTCTAAATCATGTGGCTCTAATAAAATCTAAAGAAGAGAAATCTGGAAAGGCATAAACCATATTCTTCATAAACCTTTGAATTACACCTCTCCATAGCCCTGTTCTTAGAGCTAAATTCCTTTGGCTGATTTGAGGATTCACCCGCAGTTCATTCATGAGCCTTTCCGCATTCCCTTACAGCCAAGCAATAGCTTTCCTTCTCTTTCTAGTCGAGAATTCCGGAGAGTTCTCTTTCCTGAGTCATAACTCTCAGCTGCAGCGCGATAATATTCCCTGCTTTCACCAAGTACCAACTTCATATCAACGATTTCACTACAAGAGGACATTTTAATAATTCTAAGGAAAGTTAAGAATGAAAAGGCTGCCAGTAAGGAACTGCGACTTAAGTTCTGATTTAGTCATTATCTCTTAATCCTTAAACTTATCAACCACCCCTCCCTTATTGATTCTGTTCTTCCCACGCAGGACAAATCATGTCAACAGGCCTTTAGAAACACCAACTCCTTCATTATTTGACACACTATTAGGCACAGCTCTTGCCTAAAGCACCAATTTTTATTTATTTTATTTTTTAGTTTACATAAAAGAGAATGCTGAGCACGCTCCCCTAAAGAAAAATACTACTTGAATAAATTAAAGTTGCTTTTGTTTTTTGGAAATTCAGATGAGAAATACATGGAAATCAAAACGTATTTTTACACAGAACTACTTCACGCATCGAAAATACGTTTGCACAGTTCTTCCTTGTCTTTTTAGTACTTTATAATATAAAGTAATGTAACATATAGGTAAAGAGAGAACCCTTCCCTTTAGCTCTATTTATGCCCTTAGAAAGGTTTATTTCAAAAACTCAATTGGTTTGATCTAATCCTCAGACCTTAATAAGTCATTTATTTATTTATTCAATTAACGTTTCGGCCTTCAGGCCATTTTCAATATATTAGATATTGAAAATGGCCTGAAGGCCGAAACGTTAAATAAATAAATAAAGGACTTTTTGAGGTCTGAGGAATAGATCAAACCAGTTGAGTTTTTAAATTATACTGAACTCAGAATTCCTTCCTTTTTTTATGAGAAAAAAAAGGATACTTTTTTTAAAAAAGACAAAGGTTTATTTCATTTTTGTCCGAGGGTAACATTTTGATATCTTCAACCGTTTAGGAGTTATATATCTTGTGGCCGCTTATCTAGCCCACCCTGTATATATGTATACAGCCTTCTTCTGCGGAAAAAATAATTATATGTGTCGTTTTTATTGAATAGGCAAAAGGTCAATAACATAAAAACACTTTTACTGATTAGCCATTTTATTAAAACTGCCCTACCGGTTTCGGATCCACTGATCACTATTCACGTGGTACTAAAGGTTAAAACTTAATTTAAAGCCTAACCACAGGAAGAAGAATCTTCTGCTGTCAGGACCATGTCCAAATATAGATCAGCTGTTAAATTCTAATAAGTCCATCAGTGTTAAAATAATTTCAATATCAAATAAAATAAATAATACAAGCAAGAGAGTCGGAAAAATTACATTGAGGCAAGCAGATAAAATAAAACGTTTTCCTAGTATTAAAGATTAAATAAATAAAAAAAGGAACAGAGATAACTCGTATAAAATAAACCATAAAAACCGTAATAAGTGGGTATAAAGAGGAAATAAAACAGCACTGAGAGAACGCAGACGTACACGATAATAAAAAATCACTTCAACACCATCATTTATTACATTTCATAAATGTTAGGGGTTTTGAGATAATAAAATTACCACAAAACGCCATATAAAAGCAAATACGCATATTTTAATTTGTATTAAAGAAGATAGGAAAAGGTGGTAAAAAAGCGGATATAAAATATACAAATATTTATTTTTTTGATTTTATTAGACAGAACGTAAACAATAAAAAATGTTTGCATTGCAAACAAGATATTTTATTTGATATGGCCAATATACTTTTTCCTGATACGTATTTAAACTTTGGGATAAATTCGATTTTGACAGCTGATGCTTATCGAAGCACATGATATGAAGACTTCAAACCGTGGTAAGCCCAGTCGTGGCTTACCACGATGGTAGCAGGATGTTCACCTTGCTAGCTGCAAAATAAGTTTTGTTTTAAATATATATATATATATATATATATATATATATATATATATATATATATAAACAAAATATGGAAAAATGGAACTAAGCCATACAGATATGTATGTATATATATGTATATATATGTGTGTATATATATATATATATATATATATATATATATATATATATATATACATACATGTCTGTGGCTTAGTTCAATTTTTCCATATTTTGTTTTGTATATCTACTTCCCTTGCAATATTTGCAAAAACCCAAATATATATCAATACTATATATATTTTTATAGTATATACACAGATGTATAAATATACGTGCATATATACATGTATATTTGTTTCTTTGCAAGTATTTTAAGGGAAGTACATAAAAAACACAAAATATGAAAAAATTGACATAGGCCCTTTTAGCACCAAGCCACAGATATATATTTGGCGCATCCCTAGGCTAGTAGCACCGGGCTGTCCATAGGTTGCAACCCTTCCTAAAAATACATGGTGAAACAGTGAGATATTTCAACTAATCCTGATATGAAAAAAATCAACCTGCTACGGGCGGGACTCGAACCCGCAACTCCCTCATAAGAATCCAAGGCACTATCCACCGGACTACGGGGAGACCTCATTATACATTATTATATATAATTTAGTTTTATCTAGGCTTAGCGTTCGTGAAGAGAACCCGGAGCTAAAAATGACAAGTAAAAGTGTTATTATTTGATTGATTCAGCTCCTGTCAGAAGAATTAAAATGTTTGGTCTCTTTTGAAAAACAAGTCCCGAATTTCGATAAAGATTTGATAAAGTTTTGTTTCTTTGTTTATTGAGTAAATTGATATTTTAGCATCAATGATGACAAGCCAATGCGCGATATTTAAGACAAAAGTATTATAGAGGTCAGGGAATCTTCGTACATCAAATCCGCAGACATTCTTCTAAATCACTTATGATTCATTTCTCTCTAAAAGTCACTAAGAAAATTACTGTTTCTTCTGTCCTATAACTTTAGCAGACCTTATAAGACCAATGGCAGCATTATAAGATAAGTGTAAAGATCAATAAATAACCTTTTTGTTTTGTTCGATGTCCTCGATGTGTGTCGAATATGGCGAAAGTCATTCATTTGTACTTCCCAACACAACTTGAAATGATTTTACTACCGTTTAATGTTTCAATGTGACCCGAATCGCCTTCGGATAAATATTTCCACTGAGAATCATAAGCTTGTGCAATCTCCCCCCTTGTACGAAACGACCTCGGAACAAGACTGCAATAAGCCCTCATGGATTGCGAGATGATGGCCTGGTACCGTTGGTGACCTTTACTTCCTCTAATGCGACTACTTCCACAAAGGAATGGTTATGGTTCTACAAGTATCCATGACCGTGGGAAACTATTCACATACTCTTCTATATGTCAATCTATTAATTGAACTTGGTCATAATTACAAATTTTGGTCAAGAATATCTTCTTTATGTATTTTTTTGTTTTTTTTATATTAATTTTTTTATTTGAAATCTGCACAAATCATTATAAGTACAATGATAAAGTTAGTTGATACAGATATATGCTATGTATTAATTAAACAAAATGGTAAAAGTAAAATACAATAAAAACCATACAAAATTTGGAAGAAGCCAACCATTGTTGACACTTCCGGGGCTGTCTAAATAAATATTACAATGATTATGATAAGGTCAGGTGAGTAAAATGTCTTGGGGCCACTGTCTCTTAAGCCGCACTGGGAGGATTGTCTGGGTGCGATTGGGACGATAAGGATAGACCTTCGGGATTGGGATGGTGGAACAGTTTATGCATTTGTTAAGGAAAATAACATTTGTTTACATTGTCCTACGATGTTCTGTGAAAACATTAAAACTTATATTTGACGATGCATAAAGTTCCCTGTGGCTTTGATATCCGGAATATTTAGTTTTTTATGAATATGAAAAATGTTCTTTTATTTTTTATTTTTATTTTATTTTATTGATTGTGTTCATATTAATTAAATTATTTTCTCTCATATGTTCAGAGTATTTTCACCTCCAAAAGCGATCATCCAAAGGTTCTTTAAGTTAAGATTGCCAAACATAAAATTATATATAATTATGTTTTAGAAGAAGAGGATTTCAAAATCTTCTAAACGTTTTGTCGTGACCAAGCTTAGCCTTCTCTCTACAAGAAGTTTACTTCAAATACTAAGGCTATAAGATTTAATCCTCAATGAAAAATTATTATTGCGGTCAAAACTTGAGACCTACTTACTTGTTCGCGGAGGCACATTACTTCAATATGATGTGCTTAAAAATATGACATTATGGTTAGGTATTTTACATTTTTCCTTTTTATTATTTTTAAAAATTAAATCAGTTGACCTAATTTTACTGACAAACATGTAATAGAAGTAATGTATAGAATTACTTCCTATTTCCTAGAAATCGTTTTCACGCGAACAAACCGTCGAATTCTGTTGGTTAATAAATTTGACTTTTGAAATCACAAAAATGTATTTTTGAACCGAATTTCATTAAAATAGGTCCATTTTAAAGCCAGATATATATATATATATATATATATATATATATATATATATATATATATATATATATATATATATATATATATATATATATATATATATATATATGTGAACATAAAAAAAATTTGGACCACGGTATGTTTGAGTTCTGAAACGTGAAATGTTTTCAACGGCACTTCCGGATTGCGCCATATGGTCATCCTAATAAGCGAGTTTCCTCTCTTCAGGCTAAACGCACTAAAAAGATGATAAAGGCGCCAATAAAGAAAGACATTACTCCATTTCTGACCCGCATAAGACCTAATGATGGACCGACAGTAAGATCGACGTTCTGATTGGCTTCTCCTTTTGAATGAACTTCTTTGTCATGGCTGTCAGGACGATGACCTTAGCTCTCGCCTCAAGGAGGTCTGAGTCTTACAAAGCCTTGACAGTGACGAGACGTCTAGAATGGAAACTAGGTAAGTCGGAGAGTCGTGGGCGTATGAAGTCCTAACTGGGACAGGAAGGGGCTTTCTTCGATGGTCCTCCAATGACAGGTACCGCTCCAAGTGGATCATGACTAACAAACGATTCGACTCCAACGTTAATAGACTTTTCCTAGATTCATCCGTCTGCCCATTTCAAAGGACATTAAAAGAACCGTTTCCTCCGGCTCAATTATTACAGTAATGTGACCTTCAATTACCCTAAGGGCGTACCAAACCTTGAAGCTTGTAAAATAATAATGTTCAATGTAATACAAAAACCCAAGACTCCAGGTTGGTGCTCCATAGACCAAAGTCGATCTCCTAATGACACGAAATATTTTCCCGATGGCTAATAAATTGTAACATTTGGAGTGTACAATTGTTTTAAAGACTAAGGCAAGAACTATTTTATACTTAGAAGTGGCATACTTTGCAGTGTCCAGAAACAGAGCTAAAATTCAAACGTGAAAAGAAAGTATTTAACCCAAACGAAGCCAAAATTGTAGTTATTCCACTTTCCTTCTTCGATACGGTTAAATTTATCGCTTTGATAGCAGTTTCATTCAATCCTCCTTATTATTTGAATTTTAATGTACATTATTATTAACTAAAAATGTTTAGACGGGTTATCTATAGGTTATCACCATTTTCTAGCCAGTATAGGGCAGATGCCTTTCTTTTTTCTAAAGAAAAGCCACCACTCCATAGTGGAAATCGAACCTACGACCCTTGGCACGGAGTGTTAAGTACTCACGCCTTAACACTTACGGCCACCGGGCCTCCAAATATAAATTTTAACGAGGGTCATTTATGATATCTAGTAGGTAGGCTCGAAGAAGATTTCAAGAAATTTTTCAAAAATTCTTTCATTAGTGCAATTTTAATACCTACATTCCTTCGGAAGGTGCTAAAAGTATACCTATTATCGCAAAACCCTAAGCTCTGCCTTTCGTTTTCGTTTTTACTGCCCATCTTGGGCATATAATGAAAGGTCATGTATGCCTTCCTGAGACTTATAATAGAAGGCTAAATGTAAGGTAAAAGAAGTCCAGGGGGGAGACACTACTCGTGGTTAAAGAACGTAAGAGGCTGGACTACATAAATTGTTGAGGAGTGCCCAGGACAGTAATTTGTATCGATCTCCATTGAATGAAGCTGGCACCTTAAGAAGAGAAGAGAAGGAATGGTTCGGATTCGGATAAGTGAAAACGTCAGATTTTCAGAAACAAAAACTCATTAAACATTTCGTGCACCTTGGGCAGCTTTTTTTTATACTTATCTATGGTCACCTGAACGTTATAGTGGTCTTCCTCCATCCCCTAAACATTTATTGCTGAAAAAGGCTGCCAAAGAGCATGCCTACACGTTCGAAATATAGATGTTTCTGAAAATCGGAGGCTTTCTCTCAGCCTCCTGACTTCCTTGACTTCTTACCACCTCAACGGCCCACTATCTTCATCTCATACTAAATATCTATATGAATAACTTCATTTTTCGTGACATATGGATTAAGAAACGTTGACATTTTACATTTACGTTTCTGGACGTAATCGGAGGAATGACGCTAAAAACGGCTTGACATTCTCTTGTAGAAGTAGATCCAGTTCTTGGAGAGAGTGACAGGTAGCCTCTGCTAATGATCCTAGATGGCTAGGAGACCAGAGCCGTGGGAAAAACTGTAATTGGGGGTGGATAGTCTGTGGCACGCACGATCTAGGATTAGCAAGGGAGCATTGGCCCGCCCCTAACGGCAGCCGCCTCCAGTCCTTTGCCTCCAGGCCTGATACTCAACAAGATGGACTGCATAAATTAATGAGAATTGTCGAAAAAAAAAAACAATTAAAAAGAACAGCGTTTTAATATGCTTTAGCGATGACTAAACTGAAAAAAAAGTTACAAAAAAGTGTCCACTGGCGTTCGCGCATGCGCGGTAGCCATGTACAACAAAGAAGACTGTATGATATACAGTACATTAAATAGGTTTGTCGGGGGCAAAAGAATATTTATGTTCCTGAATTTGAGCAGAAGGCTCTAAACGATTTTTTTTTTTCAACTTTTAGAGGCTAATACATTTTAGAAATCACGATGGCCTCGTAATCTTCAGTCAGTAAGTATGTGTTTAACTATTAATTTATCGTTACAGCATGTGGAAACAGGTCTGTCTTGTCGTTCCATTAGATAGGAGTGTGTTTGTAAACTGTGACTTAAGCGTAGTCTAGTCAAAATAATTTGTTTTCGTCTTGTTCTAGCTCTTAGTGAATTTTTAATTTGCCGCAGTTTATTTTCAGAATTAGTCCATTCTGTTTGTTAGTCATTTAATGTCTTATTTTCTGCTAATATCATAAGTCAGTCGATTTAAATTAATATGGATAGGAGGGTGCAGTCTGGAATGTCTTTCGTGAGTGCAACCTTGGGAAAGGCCTAAAAAGCAGACAACAAGCTATTGATGCTTTTCTGGGATGTCCAGTATAACGTTCTATGAATGACTCAGATTTCGCCTGAATCATTTTAAGTTCGATGACGGGCTAGGAGAAAGCTCGCTTTCTTAGGATTTGTATAAGTATTCGGATTTTTCAGGACATTGAGACATGTGGTGAAAACATTGTATTTAGATTTATTTGTCTAAGCTTCGATATGGCAAGAACTGCAGGTATTATATGTGGAAATTGTGATAGCTCATTGTTTAGTTTCTATATGTAACTGAATGTACTGAGGATATATAATACAATGTAAACCATCAGGAACTATCAAGAGACTGAGGATGAACACAACAGCCGACTTACAAAACAGTTAACGCCCAGTAGATTCTTGTTAACTCTAGTAAATAGGTAACTAAAGTAAGAACATTTGACTAATCTAATCTGCAATCAAGTAATTTGACAACTCGGGTATCTCACCATAGATGTCAGCTAAATTCTTCGCCTACTCAATCAGAGAGAAATGGTCACATTTTAATACAAACAGGAAATATTCGAACTCGTCCATAACGAGTAACTTTACAAGTAAGCAGGATTTTGTTATTTCATTTTTATTGGCATTTTTGTATTTGATTGGTAGAGGCTTTAAAACAATTATATATCACTTAACGCACGCATTGTTTTGTTTGTTATTTATTTCAGCTATAATTAAGGGTTTGAGCAATTCAAAAGTGCTCATTTAATAACAATCATTTCATTATTTCTTTTTTAACAATCATTAAAAAAAATATTATAATAGTTGTGCCACCACTATATATCATTTTTTTCAGATTAAATTATTTAAATCAAGAAATAGGCCAGGCTGAAAAGGAGAACTTTTTTTTTTAAGGAGTAAATGGAAAGTTGCTATTGCTTCGTTAGGGAAAAAAACGTTTTTATTTTTATTTGAAGATGTTATCTTCTATGGACGACCTTTGAGGGCTATAGTCAGGATCCCGACCAAACTATAGCACACCCAGCCTTTAATGGGTATCTGTAAAAGGGAAAATGAGGCAACCGGGGCATAGGAATGACCACAACATCTTCCTAGTGTGTCTAATAGTCAAGCAACAGATACCGCTACAGTATCTGCCTCTCTGGGCCCTCGTGGCCTGTTATTGGACGGATGTTTTTGTTCACAAAGTGAAGATGAAATAACTGCATTTTGTATAGTAATAATCAAAATACCAATGCATTCCCTAATTAAATTTTAAATCATTAACCGATGTGAGGCGGGACCACTATGCCGCTTTAATCATTAGAGTTATTTCAGGGCCAAAATCGTTTTTTCTTCCGGATGATATTTCATTTTTAGCACTTTCCTCCGAAGGAAAGTAGCTATTGAGGTTGGACTCATGACGGAATTTTTGAAAAATTTCTTCAAATCTTTATCGATCCTACCTAGTAGACACCGAAAATGACCCCAGTTAAAATTTATATATATATATATATATATATATATATATATATATATATATATATATATATATGTCTGTTAACACGATAGCGGCCAGAGTTTTTGTTTTTTCGCCACGAAACTTGGTATATACCATTCAATTAGCAAACGATTGAACGAGTTCGTTAACCACCAAAGTCGGTCCACCGGAAGGGGGTGTTTACCCCGAACCCAAAACACTAATTTGACTATGTCAGCCGTAATATTTGTTATATTTCAACGAAACTTGGTATTCGTAATGGTAATATAGAGATAAAAGTGAGATATAAAAATGAACCAAATCGGTTAATTAGAAGGGGGGGTTTACTCCGGACCCACAATACCAATTCGCCACTACCAGACGTGATTTTTTGTATATTTCGACGAAACTCGGTATTCATAGTGGTAATCCACAGGTAAATATGTGTTGTAAAAATAAACTAAATCGGTTCATTAGGAGGGGGGGGGGGCTTACTCCGGACCCACAATACCAATTCGCCACTACCAGCCGTGATTTTTGTTATATTTCGACGAAACTCGGTATTCGTAGTGGTAATCTACAGGTAAATATGTGTTGTAAAAATAAACTAAATCGGTTCATTAGAAGGGGGGGTTTACGCCGGACCCAAATTCCTAATATAATCATACCGGTCGTAATTTCTGCTGTATTGTAACAAAACGCGGTATACGTCGTGGGTAACTCATGAGAAAGAAGTGTTGTAAAAATGAGCTGAATCGGTCAATCGGAAAGCTGGGGTTTAATTTGTAATATATTTTAATAGAAAAGCCCGCCAGACGTAGGTTCACAAAGCCGCCGCAAGGAGCGCTTTCTACCACTAGAGTGACTGTATCCTGTTCCTGCGTTAGATCAAAATACGATAATATGAGGTTTTTTGTATTTATTACGTAGTGTAATAGGTACCATGTGTAAACATAACTCTGGAAGCAAATTAATAATTGATCAGTTACTCATTATAAATTTAAAAGAGACCTATTCATGTTTTTATTTTATTTATGTAGGATATTTTAAGCAAATCGTTCTGGAAAGCAGTCTACACTACCCAAATTCTGAGGAAAGTGCTTAGTTATGCAGCTCCTGCGTGACGGACTTTTTATTTTTTTTAAACAGTTCAACTCAAAATATTAAGAGTTTCTATGGCAAGCTCTTCCGAGTTGCACTATTTACCAATATACTTTTGTTCGTAACCAAAATTCGTAAGGAAATCATTCAGAAAACAAAATCCTCAGATAATGTCTTAAAGAAGTGTCATAATAAATGAAAGGAGGAATCTATTTTTAAAAAGTGAAATATATTTTGATATCATTCAAGTAATTATTAAAGGTTAATTAAAACTATATTTACAAATGAATGATAACATAATGATTTATGTATCAGTTTCATCAATGACAGGAAAAACCCATATGACACGCACGGACAGCACATAAATGAAGGTTTTTTGTCTTAACTTTATCTTAAGATAAAGACTCAATAAGAAACAAACACATTTTTTCTACTTGTTTTGATAATTATGATTTCTTTCTTAGTAATTAAGGCGGGATTAATGTTATGAATTCCTGGTTATATCCCAAACCCAACAATTAGATATGTTGATAGATATTCAGGGTACCTATCTTAATGGAAAAAATATCTTGATCTGAAAGGTCTATTAGAAATGAAGGAAAGGTTGGGATACGGCTAAGAGAAAATATCAGATTTTCATAAAAGAGAATACCAACAATACAGCAGCATTGGACTTTCGATTGTTGAATATCTCGTGGAAGGTGACCGTTCCCTAGCCTAATAAATTTCTTCATAAACAAGGATTAGGCTGCACCTAAAATAGACCCGCATTTCTCCCGATCCGATCCGAGTTCTTTTGATCGACAACGGCCGACGTCAGCGCCTACATTGATTCCGATCCGATTTAGTTACAGCTCGTCAGTAACGACCTCATAGTGAATTGAAAATGAGTGATTAATATAAGAAATACCACCTAATAAGCATAAAAACCTTTGATTAGGTTGAATGTTGGAGATATTCATATTTTCAAATTATTTATAAGAAAGATAGCTAGAAAGTTATAAGCATTGGAAGGTTATAAACATCATTCCACGTAATTTAATAAACAAGTGAAACAAAAAAACAAAATATGAATTGACAAAGTTGTTCTAAATTTTATTAGCTTTCATTTAAAACAAATGCATTGAAATCACTTAAAATGTAGAGGCTGTAGACCTTTTTGAAACACAATATGTGGTTTTGCATCATTTTGCTTCGTCTGTCTAAAATCGGTCTAGAAACACGTTTGAACGGCCGAGAATCGGTGGCCATCGGATCGGATAGGGTTGGGACCAATGTAGGCACCTCCATTAAGATGCTTGTGTTTTTTTTTCTTTCGATAGTCGGTGGCTCACAGATCGGATCGGTTAGGGTCCACTGTAGGTACACCCTTAGGCGAATATTTAGCTCGAAGACTTCCACAACTCATCACAGATATTATGGTCTTCGGATACTGACCTTGAATTAAATCTATGAATGAATTGACCCTGGGGAAGCTATATGCATGACTAGTGAAACTTCGGCAAAGAAGATTGTGACACGGTCAATACCCGAGGAACATAATATTTGTTAGGCGTAAAGTATATTCCACCAGAAACTGAGAAAACAGTGCTTGAAGGTTCCAAAGCATTTGTTTACAAATTGAACTACATTTAAATGATGATCTAAGCTGATGTAATTCATCCAAGTAGATTTTTTTCTTCGGATAGGGAACGATTTTGTGCAAGATAGCGAAAATGTGTCTTGAAGTTAACTAGATTGAGAACCACTACATTCTATAACTACGAATGGTTACGTTCCATAAGCTCACGGCTTTTTCCCATGATCTAAATGTTCCACTGTGTATTAATTAGTCTATTTCCCATGAATCCCAGAGTAGGGTGTTAATCATGAACCTGATTCTCTTTTCCTCACACCTGCAATACTTAAATGCAGTTATTATAAGCATGAAATGTATAAAGTAATTACCTCTCTTTAAAATGCATGTTGCACGGTACTCCTAATCATGTAAAGACCATATCATTCGATGATCTAAGGTCTAAGGACCTAACGGTGTTAAAAAACATTTCGTTATATATCCTATCAGTGCAATGCGGGAGGGCGGGAACTCTCAACAAACTAGAACAAGATCACTTAAAAATAAGTCCTCATTTACACGATAAAGTTAAGAACCATTTCAGTTCCAAACATCCCACTTTTCTTCGAAATTATCGTTACAGTAAATATTTAAATTTAATTATCATTGAAATTTTAAAATCAATTTATAAATCTATACAGATAAAATTCAACTGTTTGTCTGTCTGTCTATTAGTTCCTTATACAAATCCACATCGTTTGACCGATTTTGACCAAACTTGCAAAACATGTAGGTCTTGATCCGGGGAGTGTTATAGGCTAGGTCAAAATCGTCTAGGAATCACAGTTCGGAGGTGGGTGTAGCATGACACACCGGTAACTGCAAGTATATTATAAAATAAAGTACCAACAAAATTAGTCAGAAGTTTAAAAGAAAAATGTAATAATGATTACAGGGTCTTCCCATGGTCCTGTGGCTGACGCCTTGGAATCTCATGCGGGAGATGGGGGTTCGCTTTCCGCCTGCAGTTGGTTGATCGTGTGGTTGATATCAGGGATCGTTGAGGGAATTCCCTGTTCCACCATGGATGTTTAGTAAGGGTGGCAACCTATAGATAGCCCGGTGCTGAAGCATCTTAAAAAACAAAAGTAAGGATTGCATAGAAACTAGATTTTGTTTCCTGTTTTAGGTGGACTAATTTCATTCCAATTGGTTTCCATTAATTTTCATTCCACTTCAGCCGATATTGCCAAAAATATGAAATTACGCAGTTTAAGTAAGATTCGAATGCTTATCTTCGTCTCCATTCCAAAACCATTCTTCCTAGATTTCTGGTTATTAATGGGAACGATTTAATCATGTGGTCCATTGATTTTCACCATTAGAATGTCTTTGTTCGTTTTGCTGTAGGCAATTATATTTGACTGCGTTTGACGTCAATCCAGATATACTTGGTCCCAGTAATAATACCCTTATTTTTGACTTCTCGATAATACGTAATTGCTTCTGCCCCGGACAGATATTTTAGAAGAGAAGAATGTATCCAACTAAAATAAGACTAAAGTCGACAAAATATATCAACGATTTACTAGTGTACAGAAAACCGATCATGTATTTATGATGTGCAATACCTCAACAAATACTTCAATTTAACGTAATTTCAACGTGGCAAAAGGTCAAAACATGTATCCCTCAATATACATTTATTCAGTACGCTCTAGATATTTCACGTCCACAAGACAGCTCTTCGAGTATTGCAGCTAGGAATTTACAGCCTATTCTAAGAGAAATTTCAGCAGGCAGGGTTACTGATAAGATAAATCATGGCTACTTTAGATCAGCTGTAACGAATTGTATAAACAGCGCATATTTCTCAGCAATACAGCGACTACAGTTAACATAAAACAATTTACTCTTCGAAATTTGTTCGTACAACTGACTCACTTATTAAAATAATAATATTAACAATAATAGGGGTCTCCCGTGGTCTAGTGGTTAGCGTGCTAGATTCATAAGCGGGAGATGGTGGGTTCGATCCCCACCGGCGCCAGAAATTTTCTCATCTCAGGGCTCGCTGAGAAAATTCCTGGCTGCAAGCTGGACGTCGGCGCTAATGGTAAAAAAATAAATAATAATACAGCGCTAATGGTCTGATGCCGATGTACATACAACAAAATCATTACAACAATGATAATAAATAAATAATTATTTCCACTTTAGCTCTTTTCGCATGTTTCTTTTTTACCTGTTGAAGAAGTATTTCTCATACGTTACGAGTGTTATATAATTAGATTGCAAGCATACAGAAATCACAGCCGAAAGAGTCCCATAAATAATTTCTTTAAAGGTGTTTCAGGTAGACCCCTACTTCTAACGGTCTGATTTTTCTCATTTTTCAATGAGACATTTTTATCATTAGTTTCAGGTATAGTATAGCTAGTTTCATTGCTATGAAACAAAAATTACGTTCAGTTTCTCATTAATCATTTGAGTCTGGTATAAACCCCGACTCATAGTTAGTCGATTTTACTTATTTTATAAAACATTTCTGCCCCTAGTTTTTGGTGTAGTTTTACGAGTTTCAAGTCAATATAACGAGAATTATGACCGTTATTGGCAAATATTGGTAATTTGGGTCTGAATTTAACCCCCCTCCTAATGAACGGATTTTGCTGGTTAACAAAATTCGTTTAATTAAAGATTTTCTCTATATGTTATTTTACGAGTACCGTGGCAAAAAAAAATTGTGGTTGCTAGCTTGTTTTAACGGGAATCATTTTAGGTATTCAGTAGGTAGTAATAATGAAGATTTAAAGACGTTTCTCAAAAATCAATTCCCATCATCAAACACTACATGGTGCTTAATAAAAGCAAAATAGAGTCTTATATTTTAAAGATATCGGCTATTAAGTTCTGTCTAGTGTGACAGATCGGCGAGTACAATGTTCTTTATGTTACCATTGCTTACTGACGAAACATGTTAAACAAAAATGTTCTCTTTCTTCTCTAAATAAGTTGATGAAATATATCCTACTGCTTCTGGCGTACTATGGTATTAATCTAAGATCGAGATTACTATCAAAGACCAGATCATTCAGCCTGTGTGCTTCTCCTACAACTAGACACAGATCGGCAAGTCATGGCTTCTTCATCAATCTACCCTTATTGAACAGCCATCAATGAAAACAATTAATACTTTTTAATGGTTTCCTACATATAAAATGTTAGTAGAAAGTTACATACAGTTTTCTTAAATCCTCACTTAAAAGCAGTTAAATGTTATTTTCTCAAATAAATGTTTAATTACTTCAGATCCTTGATGTACTTCAGATATAAATACAATAATGTTTTAATGCTTCGATTACGATGATTCTTTAACTATTAATATGTAATTATTCTATACGAGAAAGAAATATTTAATTAAAAATAAACCTTTCTAGTGCAAACCAAATGTGCCTTTTCAGAGGATTACCTAATATATTTAAATAAGAATTTAGTACTTTTATGTAATCTTCTAAGTGCATTTTTGCTATAATCAGAGTTGAGCATTTCAGAAAATTAATTACTATCGATAGTTCCAATCCCAATCACAATAAATATATATAAAAAAAAGACTTAAAAATGTCCATCACATTTTCCTCAGTATTTTAGGTTAAACCTTTTGAAAGCTTACCAATAATCGATAAAATTAAAACAGCTACAATAATCGATAATATATAGTAATATTTATTACAACCTATGACATGTCAGTATTACGCCTAACTAGCTAGAGAGAACTTGACGAGAGGACTTCCTAACAAGGTAAGACTAAAAATTTAAAACAATTTGTTAAAACGTAAATTGATTTAGGGAAGGGATATATTATTGTAAAGACGCTCAGCCATAGAAAGAAATAAGAAGAATTGAAAAAATATATATTTGGCCATCTTTCAGAAGAATTAATATATATATACAAACAAACAAACACACCCACACACACACACACACACCCGGTAGGACCGTGTGGATTCAATGATGTTTTGACAAGTTTTATTTTCATTGTGCCCAGATATTCTTTGTCCAGAATGAGTTCGTTTTCTGCCGTCAGATCTACCTGCCCCCTCATAACGAGTATCCAATCCAAAATTGATTCGTCTGTTTTTTGCCTCTATCAGTAATGCCTGTTTGATTTCAAAATTGCTCCTCAAACAATGAATGGGTTGAATTTAAGAACTCAGTTTGTTAAGACTGGATTTGTTAGTTCCAGAATAAATGTCTCATCCGCATCATTGATGGAGAGACGTCACAGCTTTACGGCTTGATACAAGAACACATGCAACCTGACATTTACCTTGTTACGGGGCTGCCTATTTGGTATCGACAGCTTCACAATATATCGTTCCTACCATGACAAACTATCTAATATGAAAATCGGATCAAACTAGAGAACGAACGTATTCTATCCATTGACGAAGTACTATATTGAAAAATAGTCTTATTTGATACTCTATTTGAGGCATTATAGGCTATTCTAAATGCGTTAGAGTTGTGACAATCTGCGACAAGCCGTATCTTCCACAATCCAAGACCAAAATCTGGAATCTGAAAAACGAGTTTTGCATATTCGATAGTTTGACATGGCAGGGACGATATCTGATCGAAGGCTCACTATCTGCCACCTCTGACCTAACCATACCTTAGACAAGGGGAGTTACTTTCATTTTACCTCGACTAATGTCTAATGTCAGCTCGAATATATATATATATATATATATATATATATATATATATATATATATATATATATATATATAAATAAGATTTTTTATAATGTAGTTTGGTGTTGCCTGAGACTGGAGAGGAGGAGAAGAGAGACGGCCTGAGTACCGTATGACACCTGACCCACAAACCCTATCTGCCTGGGTTTTAGTGGAGTCCTGTACCACTTCCAGGAGGAGCCTATCTCTCCATCTTAGCGGCACACATCCCTCTTCACATCCGACATATACAGTCTACTTTTAGCCGGTGTATGATATCGATTCATCGAAGGAGACTTCGGTCGATAACGACTTATCGAAGAGGACACAAGGCCTCCAGACTCATATCTATTCAGTGCAGCCTGCTTGGAGAAAGTTATGTGCGTTTTGAATAGATTAGTCAACAATGTTCGCTGGTCTTTCTTTTAACTGCTGGCATGCCGCACATTTAAAACTCACTCAATTAGTATGATCTATTTTCTTTCTATCTTTCACCCTTTCAAGTTTCGTTCCATTCATTTTTAAAATGTTTTGACATTTCATATTATACAAAGTGTTTACTTTAAAAATAATTGCGACTGTTAAGTACTAATGCGTCACCATACGCCCTACAAATATATATTATAAAGAATTATCTATGTTAATAAAATTTACGCAAAACTGTAAGATCTTCAACAAGTAAGTGTTTTCTAATTGTTCCGGCCAGAACTAGCCAACATGTGATTATACAGATAAAACCACACGCCATGATCTTAAACATTTCAAAGATTCTTCTGGCACTTCAATATCAACGCACCTGGGACAAAATAGGCAAAAGGCTAAAAAACAAAAAAAAAAAAAAAAAAAAAAAAAAAAATCTCAACAAAAACGTAACACACCCTTATTTATCATAGTGAAGAGATAGTCCACCGATGCTATTAAGATGTTAAGTTGCTATTAAGAGGCTTGGTAGACAAGCCGAAAAGTTGGCAATAAATACGACTCATTTTATTTATAAAATTTAGTTTTATTCAAACAAATGACCTAACTCCGACGATCAACAACACATTTAGTGTTGCGTACACCGGGCGCATCGTCCGGAGCAAAATCTATTCTATGCTTACAGCCTACCTTTAGAAAGGAACCGTCTGCTACTAAAGCAACGTCACGAATGAACATACTCTCACGTCATTAGAATCAGTTAAGAGAAGTCAGCTTTTTTTTAATCATTATTTATTTAAATTTTAACGTCCATTTATTATTAACTAGGAATTTTAGGACGGGTTATCTATAGGTTACCACCCTTTTCTAGCCAGGATAGGGGTGATGCCTTTTCTTTTTTTCTAAAGAAAAGCCTCCACCCCTAGTGGGAATCGAACCCACGACCTTTGGCACGGAGTGTTAAGTGCTCACGGCCACCGGATCTCCTTTTTAAATCATTAAACTCGAAAATAAAATTCGAATAAGCAGAGAGAGATTAGTCAATTCAAGTAATGTTTGTGTGTAAATATTATTAATAACATTTAAGCCAGGTAAGACCACGTGAAGCACTCTTTTGATATGTTTATTTTCTTTTTCATATATATATAAATATATATATGTAAAGGCGGGATATGAGTGGGACCAATGAAAGAGAGGAATGAATTGGACCAATCAGAGAAGGGAATGAGTTGGATCAATGAATGCGAAGTCTGAGCTGGAGCAATCAGGGAAGAGAATGAGATCGACCAATGAAAACGTGGAATGAGTAAAACCAATAAGAGAGGGGAATGAGTTGAAGAAATGAAAGCGGGAAATGAGTGCACCCCACACCCCATGGGGGCGTGTGTTGATCATTTATGGTTTGAGGTGATGAACATAGTAAGGTGTTTTTAATTAATTTATTTCTTTTTCTGATTGGCCCAACACATTTGTCTTTCTAATTGGTTCAAATCCTTTCTGTTCTGACTGGACAAACTAAATAAATTTTTTGATTGATCCACTCTATTTCCTTATTGAATAGTGAAACATATTATCTAGACCAATCAAATGTATTGTATTTACATATTGGCCGCTGAGCAGCAGTATTTTGCTGCTAATTAGCGGCAACTTGCATGGATGTCCCATTACTTTTGTTACGCGATGAAAATTTAACTTCACAAATTGGACTAAACCACTCGTACAAGGGCAGCCTTAAGGTAGAGCAGGGGGTAGACAAGGATTATTAAAAAAATAAAAATAAAAATAAAAAAAAAAATAAAAAATAAAAAAAAATAAAAAATCCATTTAATGTCTCCCATTTGGGAAAAACTCAGGTCATGAATATGTATGTTTAAAAGAGTTGAAACAAAGCCAGTATAAATCTGGACAGACGCCCTCCTTCCTACCTCCCTCTCTTTTTTTAACCTCCCATCCAACAGTCGCCTTCCTCTAAACAGAAAACTCTCTCAGGACTGACACCCCCTCCAACCCTCAATTCCTTTGCCAACGTTGTTTTTGAAAAGCCGTAATTATCTGTGTGTCACAATTCGAAATAGGGGGGGGGGATACTAAACACACTCGATCGGTCACATCTTAATGTAATTGGTTTGTTTAAATGGGAAAATTGAGATTTTTGGCTGAAAATCTATGATTTTTACGTTTACACTTCATTTACTCCCATTTTTGTCATAATGACAGAAAAAGGTGAGTATACAGTTGAAAAGCTAACTTTGAGGCAGTTTTTCTTGAAGAGTGCACATCAAAATTCCAATTTTTTCTCGGACAAAAAAGCAATCGAAAACGACCAAATTTCGGAAACTATTGAAACTCTTATCTTTGACTTGGTTTTTCTCCTATTGAATTTAGTCCAATGTTTTTTGTTTGTATTAGGAAGATTTCATAGTTAATCTACTTTCCAACGGTATGCTCACATTTGATGTTAGTTTAATAATTAGGGTAGTTATAGCCGTTGTAATAGAAAAAAGTCGAAGCCACAAAAAAAAAAAAAAAAAAAAAAAAAAAAAAAAAATTCAAAGCCAAAAAAGTGGGATTTCTAGCGAAGAAAAAAAAAATGTTATAGTACATTTTTTGTTGCAAATTAGTCGTAGAATCGAACCCTTGAGTTTGGTGCAACTGAACGGATGACACCCTGTATATACAAACAGATAAATAAATATTAAAAAAATAAAAATAAAATAAAAAATAAAGAAATAAAAAGTAATTTTAAAAAGGTCCGTCACGCAGGAGCTGCATAACTAAGCAAGGAGGGTAGTCTACACCGCATTTCAGAGTTTTGTGCATAAAATAATCTATGCATATATATATATATATATATATAATAACAAAAAACTTAAATAGTTATGCTTTTTTATATTTGTATTGAAGAGCTGAAACCGGATACAGCGCCCAAGTTCAGCGCTCCTAGCGATAGAAGTAATAATCAATGTCCGAACCGGTTTGGCGGCTCAATTCAATTTGAACAGAATTTGAATCTCTATATATATATTTTTTTTTTTTTAATTTGTTACTTCTTCTCAGGCCTCTTTTCCCTCTAAAAGCAATAGGACATGTTCTATATCTATGTTACTTGTTCTATGACTATGACTCCTAGCTGTCATTTATCAGAATGCTGCCCTTAGGGCATTCATCACATTGGGTACTAGCAACGTTCAGGATTGTCAACAAGTATTAATTCTTAATCCTTTCTTAGGGTTTCCTAACGCTTATGACTATGGAGGAGTAGTTTCTATAACACCTACACATTCACAGGAGACACTGAATCGTTCTTAAGTCCATCTTGCATACCTCATTGTGAAACGTCCAGCATTGATTCCTCGGACAGCCCTGAAATAATAATGTCATAAAAGAAACTAAATTGATATCCACCCATTGCTAGGTATAAGATATTCATGACATGAGACGAACCCTAGTCTGGGCACTGCTCGAACAGTGTGTCAGGCCAGTAGGACAGCTCTGGAGCTAACTCATTCACTATTAGACTTCATACATAAATATGAGTTTCTTTTTGTCCCACTTATTTATTCCACTAGTGTATGCCTCTCCGTGTATTTCATTATAGGATCGCTATTTTTGCAAACAATTGGTGATGTACCGGGCTTTTATTTTCTTAAGCGTCTGATTTTTAGCGCGTTTTCTTCCTCACTCTACAGGCAGGAAACCCGTTCATGACGTCGTTGTGCTGGTTCTGGTGTCCTCCTCCGCATCATTTTGGCTGCCTGACGTATTTAGTAATCCAAAATTCTGTTGCTCTCTCTTCAATTGGTGGTCTAATCAGTTTAAACCCAATATCTCTAAAGAACTCGACCCACACCAGCGTTCACAGTAGTAGTATATATTACCAGAGAGTTAATGCTGGCTATGTGGAGGATTCTAAAGAAGACAGTTAGCGGCCACACCGAGCTGCAGGATATGTAGCGCACATATTGTCAATGATGTCTACATCACTTTTAGGTAATTATAAAATGTTATCATTTCTAGGTTCTCATCTCAACCTGTTATAGTGATTCTTCATCCTACAGTTCACTTTATATTTCATGCAATGATTTTTCAAAAATATCTCTTTCCTCTTCATCAAAATCAATACACTCAACTTCTTCATCCTCTTCACACCACCACTATCAAAAAAATCCTCTTAATTCTTTCTTGATTCTCTTCATATATATTTTCAAACGGTGGTTAAAACAAAAAATTATATTTTAAATTTTTGTTACGTAAGTAGGGAGGTGGGGTGTTGTGAGCACCTCAAGCCAATAAAAGACCCGAAAAAAACAACAAATAAGGTTTTTTCTGATGCGAATGCAACCACAATGTGAACACAACTACTATTAAGAAAGGTACTAAAGAGATGAGAAGGAAGGTGCTGAGAACACCCCCCTCCCTACTTAAAGGTAACATTATCAACTTCCGTAAACAAAAACTACTGAAAAAGAAACATTTTTTCAGTGGCCTCAGACTTGATTTGTACCAATAAATAGATTTTTTTTTAAATTCAGTATTATATTTTTCAATATTCCCCGTACCTTGAAATTTAGTATTTACGATTCTTAAGACGCAGTCCCACAATAATTTGGAATTGTACTAATTCCAAAACCGGCATCAGAACGTATGTAAACTTAATATGTCTAATTTGTTTATCAGTTTCAATTAAGGACCATAAAAAATTATAACAATTAATTATATTTTAATTGCTTTCAGGTTACATTCGGAGTTGGTTACTGAAGAAGTACTGAAAAAATAATCTAAGCAAGGTGAGTTAAACCTATAGTATATTCTAAGAGTGAGGAAGAGAGAGAATTTTACACTTTTCACACAAAGTATTTTTGTACCAAGAGTTATTAAAATCGGCCCATTTTTAAACCAGCATGCTGGCTATATATATATATATATATATATATATATATATATATATATATATGTTATATGTTATATTTATATATATATATATATATATATATATGTTATATGTTATATATATATATATATATATATATATATATATATATATATATATATGTTATTGTACATAACTGTACAGATTGTAAATTACCAATAAAGATCAATTTTTTTTACAAATATATATATATATATATATATATATATATATATATATATATATATATATTTGAACCACCATTATTTTCGTGATCTGTGGGTACTGAAACGTGAAATGTTTTAGTCGTAACTTCCGGATTGTGTGAAGAGGTTAACGTCATAAGCGTGTTTCCTGCCTTTGGTGGGAAGAAGGAAACTTGGTAAAATGACGCAGCTCCTGCGAGCCGGACGTTCATTTATTTGCCAGTTTATGAGTGTTATTACGTAACGATCAATACTGCGTGTAACTATTCCGGTCCTTCAAAGAAACGGTTTACAGCATTTATCAGAGCAAGCTTTATCACGAGACGTCGGCCTACTGACGCCAGTCCAGGGATAAGGCCTGTCTCCTACAAATAACGTAGAAAGAACAAGTTTCCGAAATTAGAACACTTCTTCTATCTATGTAAAGAAAATACATTTACAATAAAACTGGCTTAATCTTTTATTATTTCTAAATATAAGAGGTAACTTCGGATTCGGCTAAGAAAAACAGTCCGATTTTGGAAAAATCTATATTTCGGACGTTTCGCCATACTCGTTAGCAGCCTGCTTCAGCAAAACGTGCCTAGGGGATGGAGAAACACTATAACCTAAGGTTTTATTACATTTTGGAACAATAATAGGTCGTAGAAGAAAAAAAAAAAAAAACATGAATCTAAAGAGGATCGATGAAATTGTCAATTGGAGTTCCAGTTATCGAAGTAATGACATCAAGAGTTCAAACCCTTTTTCAGTTCTACTTATGTACATAAGTTTCCACGTTTTCGGTCTGAAATCGAATTATTGAGGCGAAATTGATGTATAATGACTCGATATTCACACATGTTGGGTTCGATTTAATTAAGGATTACTTTAAGTTCGACTCGTCAAGAGTTGACTGTATAAAAAATAAAAAAAAACATTAATAGGACCAATGAAATAAAATATCTAAATAATATATTTTTTAATTTATTTGACAATGAATTAAATCAATGACTAATTTTCCTCTGGATAATGGAATATTATGGTTGGACTCTATCGATATTTTGTAGCTGATTACAAACCAGCTGGTTGTTGCTGTGTAGGAGATCTTCAGTAATGACGTGGCGAAAGGTTTGACTCCGTTCTATTAGGCTGTATTTTAGGCTCCAAGGATGCGAAATATATAGAGAATTTTCTAATAAATTGACAATTATCTTCATTTGGACATATATTCATTACCCTTCTGTCAGGACAAAAAAAAAGCACAGTTTTCCCCCGTTGTTTTGCTTCATTTTCTGCAATACATTTAGATTCAGTGCCGTTTTCAAGCGATAGTATTCTTGCTTTTCTATATGAATCATATATTCTGTATCAAAAAAAAAATAAAATAAAACTACACACTACTTTCAATAATGTTGCCAGAACTAACCAACTAGCTGATGAATGGGCTTAGTTATGTACAACCTAAGTCATGGACCTTTTAAAATTTTTAGAAAAGCCAAAAACTGCTGCAACATTTTTGAATGGCATAGATACTTCTTGAAACTTTACCGATGTTATTTTTGTTAAAGTCTCTTTGTGATAATGAGCACGAATAATTACAGCTTTGGAAAGGCAATGCAAGAGAAGAATAACCTTTGATGAGAAGGGAAAGTTGTCGGACATGAACGAATCTCTTTCTTTAACAAATAGTGAAGATGCATTGAACCTACAGACTTCAGGAACTATGAGGAAAGATGGTCAGGAGCTGCTCTATACAATACTGGATAAGGTCAGCCTCTTGACAAGGAGGTATGAAAACAAATTGGCACATACTTCTTCCGTAGGTCAAATTACACAATACTGCCAAAATCGGTAGGATCGTCCTTTGTAACCCACGCAACAACCGTCTCTATTATGCCGTGTATTTCGTTACATTACCTGTAACCTGGGATGTGTTAGAATATGAAAGTTATGAATCTCAAAATTGAATTTAGAGTTCCTTCAATTGAAAATGATATAATTTATTTGAACTTCAATGTACGTAAAGATTCGTTAAAAGTAAACACCGAATATTCGTGGCAAGTAGACACCCCTGGCACGGAAAGAATTTGGAAAAGGTAGACCGTAGCATAAAGTTACACTCGCCCTTTCACGGAATATTTTATGGACTACATGGCAAGCAACGTGTGTGTGTGTGTGTGTGTGTGTGTGTGTGTGTGTGTGTGTGTGTGTGTGTGTGTGTGCGTGCGTGTTTGTGCGTGTGTGTGTGTGCGCGTGTGTGTGTGTTCGTGACTAAAAACAGAGAAACAGTAAAGAAATTAATGAAATTTAAAGTCAAAGTTAAAAAGAAAAGTTATTACAAAAAATGCAGAATGCAATAATCAAGAGTTTAGTTCGTAATAAAAACAGAAGTTTTTATTTCAAGACAATTATATTCTAAGGTACAATTTTACATGGGTCATAAGAATTTTGTACTCTGATGCAATTCTTAGAAAGTTTAATATGATTATGTTTTCAATCATTTACGTTGGAAAATATTAGCACAACTCCTGATTAGATCAGTTTTTTTTCAGAATTTTTTTATCATTTTATTATGTCAAGTTGTGAGAGTTTAACTCCATTCCATGTGTCAAATATATCAAGTGTCAAGCATGTTATTAAATGGACGAATCAAATGAAACATCCTTGATCACAGTAAAATGGGTCGATAAAGATACTATTTTTATTTTTTTATTTATTTTTGTTTTTTTTAATGATGTCCTTTAAATTCAACTTTACGGCATACGATAATAGAAAGTAACATTTAATCGCGGTTGACGTAAATTATGTATTTAAAAAACATTAATTTATTCTTTTGCCAAGCACAATACTCTAATGCAAATTTATTCATGATGGATGAGTCTTCCCATTGCAGGGTGGGTAGCGTTACCGATTCCTGCATAAGGAGATGCCTGCGGCACGTTCAGTTTTTCACCTAGGGGCCCGTTGAAAAAATTCCCTACCACACCATGGATGTTAAAAAGGGGGGGGGGCGGTAACCTAAATATATCCCATTGCTAATGGCCTAGATGTAGATGCGCCATTAAAAAAAAAAAAAAATATAAGGAGTATTTAAATCGAATAGCACGAATAATATCTTTACAGATACAAACAAGGTACCCATATATTACTGATAATGGTATTGTTTCCCAAATTACCATCTGAGCGTATTTTGCAGAAAATACGTTTTATTGATATTAGCACTTCTAGGATATGTATTACTCTCGTATATATATATATATATATATATATATATATATATATATATACACTGGATTCCTGGACACAGTGGAATCCCTGACAATGAAAGTATCTGAGTCAGTAAACTCCACATCTAGCATGTTTTAAAGCGTTCACTCTCTACCTATTAAAAATCCATGATCTCCTAAATGTCTTCTTGGTCTTTTACCCTCTCCCCTAGGCTTTTTTTAGCGTTGAAGAAGGCTGTCAAAGTGCAGCCGAAAAGTCTAATATAGATTTCTGCCTGAAGATCTGACGTTTTTTTCTCCTATTCGAATCCCAACCATCCCTTGACTTCGTACTTTTTATAATTTTTCACGCTTCTTCATGTTCTTTGAAATGGGAGTTTGCAAATGGTGGAACCGTCGGAAATATTTCCCTCAAAATTTCGCACTTGCGGAATTGAACTTTTCCGTCTATCTAAACAGGCTAAAGTACTTCTCATCAGTGCTTGCCCCTGGTTTAGAGACAAGTACTCGCTTACACGTAGTGGGCAAGTAGCGTTCAATCCGGCACTAAACACTTGTTGGGCTGTTTTCAGGTGGTGACGAGGGACGGCTGAATAGTAGAATGGTGGCGGAGGAGCACAGAATCCATTCCAATTCACTTTTTTACTTTTTGTAAAAAGTGAACGTCACTTGTCACAAGTAGAAGAACCCAAAAAAATAATCTGTATACAAGTCCTAAGCTCTTGTAATCTAGGCATAAGTCGAGGAGTGTTCCTGATGGTGTTTCACCGTTACAGGTTCTTATCAACGCCATTACTCTCTGTCTCTATATCCCAGCCTGGCTTTTTGTGGCTGCTCCTTTAACAAGACAAATAAACCGAAACATTAGAAGTCGACTATAAAGTGCAGCAATGAAAAAAAGCCTGGGGACAACAATACAACTTGTCCATCTGAGTTGGGAAATCCAGTGCTTTGACTTTCGGAAGCGGTTTATTTTTTTTTTTTTTTTTGCCAATGAAAGTCTTTTTCCGGTACATATATATTCCTTTAGCAGTGAAGTATGATTGTCGGGGTAATTAGGCATCAACATTAAGAAACTGAATGTATCAGTCGGATTAGAGAAAACGCCGGATTAGAGAATTCAGTTGCAAGCGGTCACTTATGTATTTCAAAAACCTTATTATTTGAGGATATAATAATATGTAATATTTTTAATATTGCACATTTAAGTAAAATTTCGGTACAGAATTGTAAAATCATTTCAAAATACGTGAACCCTTGCTGGTGTTTTATTTACA
Organism: Gonocerus acuteangulatus; assembly: GCA_946811695.1. Taxonomy (NCBI): domain Eukaryota; kingdom Metazoa; phylum Arthropoda; class Insecta; order Hemiptera; family Coreidae; genus Gonocerus; species Gonocerus acuteangulatus. The sequence goes on along the minus strand of OX328127.1, from coordinate 56,491,653 downwards.
AGTGTATATGCATGTAAAATTTTCAATGAATAAAAATATGTTGACAGGTAAATTGTAAATAAAAAATATTTAATTACTAAAAACAGTGTAAATATTTAATTACTAAAAACAGTGTAAATATTTAATTACTAAAAACAGTGTAAATAAAAAATATTTAATTACTAACAAAACCACATAGTTAAATGGAAAATCAGGCGTTCCAGCCGCAGGTGCCTTAGTACAAACATTTATTTACTTAGTAGAAAGTTCCTGCCTCTAAAACGAAACATATATGCCATTTTCGACTTCCATTCAATGAAATACCACGAAAAAAATGTTTGGCCCGTCTAGCTCAGGCGAATTCCGAGATCCGTCACTCATTTCTCTCGGAGACCGCCGGGTTAGAGAGAGCGACGGATGAGAGAACGCCGGATATATATATATATATATATATATATATATATATATATATATATATATATATATATATATATATATTCGATTGGAAGATGATCGAATGCATATAAATATCTTTCATTTTAAATAAGTTTCATTTGGCTCGATTAAATATCGCACATTTTTTCTTTATAACTATTTCATTTTAAATTGTTTGCCCGACATGTTCCGTGTCTTTTGCAAACTCTTCAGGAGCACTTGTTGTTAGGACGTCCTATCAAGTTTCGAAGTCGTGTGTGTGTATATTTATACATATATATCCTGGATGTTTCAATTCTTCTCTCCTGTTGATCGCCCTTATGGCTCTTTCGGGTAATAAACATTGCACTATATTAGTTATTGGACACGTTAGCAAATAGCCAGAGATTACTCCGAGAAAAGTAAAACTTAAAACCCAGTTATATAAAGGGGACGCAACGAAACCCTCATTCAGCATTCAGCCTTAATACCTTATTCCCATGTTCTACACTTGCTGTGGTTAGAGTGCATTGCTCACAATATGGCTGTAATGTTCCACTTACTCTCTGAATAACATATTACATAGCCTATATAATATGTATGTATGTATATATATATATATATATATATATATATATATTGTTTCGAATTATATCTCGAATCCTCCCTATGTTCCTCAATGAATGAAGAAAGGCTTAAAAAAATTACCTGCAAAGAACGTTTTCGCAAGTGGTTGAGGTATTAGGTTTTGGATTGGAGTAGATGTTCAGACGAACTTCAACTCCAAATGGAAAGTTTAGTGTGATTAGTGAAACCCTTCTTTCTTCCTAATATAGAAATGTTGAATACCAATTTTCCTTACCAAAGAAAAACAAAACTTGAATTATAACACGACGAGCCAACGGTCATAACCACGTTTGTATTCACCGGTTCCCGTGGATCACCCAAGTTAGTTAAGCAACGTCGGCCGTGTTCAGCGTCTGAATGGGTGATCGTATAAGTGATTTTGGCATTATAAAAGGGTGGCAACCTGTAAATAGCCCGGCCAAATGGCCCTGTTGTTGATAAGCCGTGCAAAAAAAAAAAAGAAAAAAGAAAAGAAAAAAAAAGTACGACAAGTTCTCTGCCTGAACTTGCCTAATATGAAATCCAGATTAAATATATTCTTCTTCTTATAAATTTGTTAAAATGCCTAGATTAGTCTATAATTACTTATTATCACATGTGTATACAAATAGTTCATTATAACAGGAGTCATTATAATAGACCATTTTAAATCTGTCATATAGATTTGTTGAGTTTGTGGTTGATTGATTGGCGTTTCGATGATATCGTTCTGCTGGACGTGATGGGGCGACTGTCATGTTGACTATGTGTCTTCATTCAATGTACCTCGATTATGTGATTGGTGCATTTTGTCTGTCGTCAGCCCTTACCGATATTGTAATTTTTTACCCTTTAGTGACATATGCTGAGGAGTAAGAGAATACGGAACCAGCCAAAGCAGAAGGTTAAAAAAAAGAACACTCTTACAATTTATATTCAACATTTTTAAACAGCTACAGGTACTAAATTTAAATCTACTAAAAAAAATATTTCACAATGTGGAAGGGTTAAAAAAAACATTAGTTTGGGATATTATATATGTAGTACCGTTGCAATCAGGCGAAAATGACCGTCATAAGGGAAATATAAGTAATTTTATCATGAATTGGCGGTTTCGAGTAACCTCCGAATTCTTTTGAATCTATCTGTTTCGTTGCAATCTTGTTTGGACACATTAATAATTTGGGTCCTTTGAAAATCCCTCCTCTTCTCATGAATTTTCTTTTAAGTAACTTATCCAATCGTTCGTTGTGAGAATGCGAGTACCAAGCTTTGTAGCGATAGAACAAAAATTATGGGGTATATAAATGTTTATTTAATGAGTACAACCACAATATATACATAATGTCCCTCGAAATGTGATGATAAATCAAAAACGTAAAAATAAAAAAATCACATACCTCATTCAACCATTCAGCTCTTCAATTAACGGTCAACGGTTTTTCTTAGACTACTTTCTGTAAACTGGCTATTCATCTGCTTTAATCTAAATCCAGCGGTGTTTAAGCTGAAGGACAGTTGGCTCCTGTTTTTGCATGAGCACTCATCTGTATCTTCGTTGAGCTCTGCTGCTGGTGCAAGACAACGTTAGTGTAGCTGTACTCCTGCAGGGGGGAAGTTAAAAATGTCACATGTAATGGAGTTTTATGTTATTTGTTACTTGATCTACAATATTTTGATCCTAAATAAGAAATCATAAAGAACAAACTAATATTAAATTGGATTCAATATCCAATCTCTAAAGAAATCGGAAGAAACATGTTAATCGCTAATGAATATTCAACAAAATTATCCTCATGAAAATAATTTTATCTATAATAAATAAATGTTCTGACTTTTCTTATATCTCATTTTCTTTTATCTTTCCTGATTGGTAATTATTATTGACAAATTAAAACAATATACATTCGATAATAGCAATAATTAGCTCAATTCAGGCCAACAAATCTGGCAGGCAGGCACTTCCTACCTAGACATACACATCTGATCACTGTTCAGTGATCATCGAAACAACGGTCAGAGGACCTCCTTAAGCCCGAAATATTTCATCTGATCTAGCTCCCGTAAATCTAGAATCGGATATCCATCATAACAGATGTTAATTACATTTTACTTTCCGCACCCGAACTCACTATGCCTAAAACTAAATCCTTGAATATAAAAAATACCAGTCCCATGGTGGACCAACGATTGCGATCAAGCGGTTAAAAAAGAAAACAGGCTCTTCGGAAATTTCGTCAACATCCATGCTCTCAATACTAAGATGCATACATTAATGCTAAAAAGGAGTCCAGATATATAATTAAACATAACAAGAGAAACTCCTGGAGGGATTTTGTCTCACAATTGAACTGTCACACTCATTCGGCTGATTTTTGGGATATGATCAGAAAAATAAATGGGCAAAAACGAATGAATCTGCTAACATGCTTAAATCACTGACCCCGAACACATTGCTAAGAATCTCGGTAAATATTTCCAATCTGTTTCTTCAGATGAGGATTACTCTGCTGATTTCATGAATAAGAAAAGAGAACTAGAACATATAGTCCAGGCAACGGGAAATGCTTGGAACACAATTTTCAACTTCGTAATTTTGTTTGGACCAACCAGGAGGTGAATACAAGATGTCCCCAAAAAAACGGCCAAACTTTGAGGATCGATGCAAGATGAAAGAAGTCCTTAGGCATATATCTCGTTTTTGCTTCGTTTCCGAGAAAAACGCACAAAAAAACTGAAACAATTATTAAAAGACAGTATTTCATTAGGCTTGTATTTATTATTTTATTTATATTGAATACAGAGCTTGCGACAGTAGCGATTTGCTCTTTTTTAGAAGTTGGCGGTAGAAACCACTAGCAAAAGAATTATAAAAGGTTGCCAAAAATCCAGAATATTTTAGTGATTGAAAATTATTTTAAAATGGAAAGTGATTAAATGTGTATATATATATATATATATATACATTTTTCTAGGGGAAAAAAAAAAAAAAAAAAAAAAAAAAAAAAAAAAAAACTAGAAAAAATTTTAGTTTTTGAAATATTGTGTCCATTACTTTACTTCACGTTAAAACATACATGTTTTTGTAGTTTCTACAATGAATGTATTCTAAATGTAAATGAATGTATTCTAAATGTAATTGTAGATGTTTGTATCTTTGAGGTGCATGATTATTGTGTTTATGTGTGGACTGTCATCTGTCAGGAGTTCAGTCATGTCGTATGGCAGGTTTAATCTGTCTCGTTTTTTGCAGTCAGTTAGTATGTGTTTAATAGTCAAGTTTGTGTTACAGATGGCACAAACTGGTCCGTCCTGTCTCGTCATTAAGTGACGATGTGTTAGTAACGTATGCCCGATCCGCAATCGAGTAAGGACAACCTCGTCTCTTCTGTTCGATCGGTTGCTCGAGGGCCAAACACAAACGGTATTCTTGATTTCCCTTAGTTTATTGTTTGTCATGTTCGTCCATGTTTTTTGCCATTCATTTTGTAAGTAAGTTTTTATGTTAGTGTTTAAGTCCTGTACCGTTAATTCTTGCACGTCAACTGTACATTTTTCTGTAACTTGTTTTGCATATTTGTCAGCTTCTGTGTTCCCTGAGAAGTCCATATGTCCCGGTATCCACAGAAGCACTACTTGTATGCTGTAAGTTTGTAAGTCGTGTATTTCTTGAAAAATCTCTGTCAGTAGTGTGTTTGTTTCGTATACGTTGGTGAGGGAGAGTAGAGAACTTAGGGAATCGGAACATATAATAAATGTCATATTTGGAGTTATTGTAATATTTTTCAGTGCCAAAAGTATTCCCTGTAATTCTGCTGAAAAAACGGTTGATTTATTGTTTATTTTAATGCCAAATTTCGAATTTCCTATGATAGCTGCTGATCCAGTGCCTCCTCTAGATTTTGATCCGTCTGTAAATGCTAGGAGTGCATCTGGATAGAGCGATAGAAGATAGTTAAACTCATTGTTGTAAAAATGTTTAGAAAGAGGGCTAGTTTTTTTGAATTTTGATAATTTTAAGTTAATTTCTAAGTTATTTATTCTCCGCGATAAGTAAGTCTGCGGGTGTCATGAGTACGTAGGACTTGTCAGTAGGTCAGTGTTCGCTGAGTAGTCAAGTATCCTTATGTTCAGTGGTCTTTGTCTTGTTCTCGTCTGGTTGTACATAGCTATAAATGGGTTTTGTATTAATGTTTGTGTGCATGGTGTATTTACAAACTTGAGTTTTGCGTAAAATCTTAAACAAAATTCCTGACGCCTGTACTCCAATGGCGGCTCGCTGGCTTCGACATACAAGCTGATACATGGGCTAGATCTGAATGCACCAGTCGCTATTCTGATTCCTGCGTTATGTATCGGGTCTAACATTTGTAGTGATCTCTTACTGGCAGATGAATATGCTTGACACCCATAATCCAGAATTGACCTGGTGTATGCTCTATAGAAAGTGAGCATAGAGCATCTGTCAGCACCCCATTTTGTATTGCTGAGAATCCTCAATAAATTAAGTGATTTTTTAGATTTATTGAGGAGTTCTTTTAAGTGGGGGATCCAGGTCATACGCCGATCAAACAGCAACCCGAGAAATTTAATTGTATTTACAACTGGTAAATAATAATTGTACAATTGCAGTCTTGGGTTGAGGAATGTTCTCTTTCGTGTAAATAGTATGCAGCTGGATTTTTCTTTAGAAATCTTAAACCCAGTTAAGGAACACCAATGTTCAAGTCGCTGTATTGTGTCTTGTAGTTGGTCCTGTGCTGTGTTTACGTCTTTGGATGCAGTGTAGATGAGTATGTCATCAGCATATTGGCAATAGGTCACTGTATTTGGGATGAAAGATCTGATCGAATCTACTGCTATGTTAAACAGGGTGGCACTGAGAACTCCTCCCTGAGGCACTCCGTTTTCCTGAAGGAATTCATCTGACAGAGCTGACCCTATCCTCACTCGGAATCGTCTATCACGTAGATAATTCTGTATGAATGACAATATTGGACCCTGAAATCCCCAATTGCACAACTGTTGTATTATTTTCCTTCTCCAGACGGTGTCGAATGCTTTCTCCAAATCCAGAGAAGCCGCTAGTACCAACTTCTTCTGGATGAATGAATTTAGTACATCATTTTCAAGCCGGCTAATGTGGTCTAATGTGCTGTGACCAGGCCGGAATGCACATTGATGTGGTGAAAGTAGATTCTCTCTTTCTAGAAACCAGACTAACCTTTTGCATATTATTTTTTCAAAAATTTTTGATATGCAATTGGTCAATGACACCGGGCGATAACTGGAGGGGAGCCTCTTGTCTTTGCCATTCTTCAGAATTGGTACGATAATAGCCTGATTCCATGAGTGAGGATATGCTCCGTCCAGGAATATTTTATTATACATCTTTAAAAGAAGAGCAAGGCCCAAGGGTGGTAAGTTTTTTAACATTTCGTAAGTAATTTTGTCTGGTCCAGGTGAAGTTTGTCGGATTGTTTTGAATACTAGATGGAGTTCTTTGACTGTGATTGGATTGTTTATGTGATGGTCGAGGTCAGTTGAAATGAGGATTTCTGTTTGTTCAGCTTGCTTTTTAAATTCTAGAAAGTTTTTTGTGAAGTTCCTGTCACTAGAAGTATGTTCAAATTGTTTTCCGAAAATATTACTGATCTCGATCGGGTCAATAAATGTATGTCCATTCTGTACGAGTCCTGTAATTGGTTGTCTGTAGTTTTTATGTTTGATTTTATTGATGTTATCCCAAATTTTATGTGATGATGTGTGTCTGTTAATTGATGAAAGAAATTCCGTCCAGCACTGTCTTTTGTTAGTCTTAATCACCCATTGAGCCTTTGCCTTCAACCTTTTGTATTCCTGGAGATTCCTGTCAGATGGATGCCTACGGAATAAACGAAGTGCTCTTTTCCGGTCATTTACTGCTGTTTTACACTCATCGTTCCACCAAGGAACTGGCACTTTCTGATAATTGTTCATTTTTTTGGGAATGCTGTAATCAGCTGCTTCACGTATGGCGGCGACTAGTTCATCAATATTGTCAATTTCATTCGTGTGAAGTTTCTCCGTTAAACGCAGTCTAAACAAGTCCCAGTCTGCTTTCTTGGTGTTGTAAGTTGGTTCTGTCTGAAAAGTAGGAGTTCGAGTCATAGGTGTTACTAAGATGGGAAAGTGATCGCTTGAGAGCGTGTCATTGAGCACTTCCCAGTTGTACCGTGTATATATGGAAGGTGAGCATATAGTTATGTCGATATTCGACAGAGTGCCAGTTCTAGGGCATAGGTGAGTTTGTGAATCGTCGTTAAGTGTCATCAAGTCAAAGTGTTCTAGTACTTGTTGTAGATGCTGCCCGCGATTGTTCGTATATGGCGAATTCCACATATCGCTCATTGCGTTCGCGTCCGTAAGGATTAGTATAGGTGGAGTAAGTTGAGGAAGTAAGTCCTGTAGGGCATGTACGTCTATCGGTTGACTCGGTGGAAGATAGAGTGAACAGACAGTAATCCGGTTCGGAAGAAGAACTGAGACTGCCACAGCCTGTAATGTAGTCAGTAATCGGACAGGTTCACTATATATGTTATCCCTAACAAGTATAGCTACCCCGCCACAAGCTCTTCCTCCCAAACAGTAATCATTCCTATATACCAAAAAGCCATGGACATTGACTTCCTTACCTGGGATTAAGTGAGTTTCTTGTATTCCAGCTACACCAATTTGTTTTTCTCGTAACAGGAACTTCAGATCATCCACATGTGTTTTTAAACCGTTTATATTCCATTGAAGGAATGACATAGCTATTTTGTTAAGGTTAAAAACATGTATGAATTACTCGTGTAGTTACTATTCATGTGACACGCGTTTTCCTCGATGTGTCCTGTTTGTGGTTTCTACCAGAAGTAGTATTTAATGCTTCAGGAGCTTCATCATTCTTCGAAGCCGTAGTTTTCGTAGCACAAACAGGTGGCTGCTTTGGACCCTTGAGTGAAGACTTCTTGACTTTTCCATTAGTGCTGTTGATTTCCTTAGCCTTCTTCTGAACTTTTTGGTCAGCTGCATGAGGATTCTTGAGGAGTTGTGACTGCTCAATTGGAATATTCCTTTTGTCGCTATTTTCAAGCTTCTCCAGTCTGTTGTCAATGTTCTTGATGAGCTCCAGAATTTTGTTGATGGCGTGCTCGCTGAGTCCAGATTTTGCTTTTTCGGCATAAATGTTGGAGGTGTTTTCGGTGAATCTCCTTTTTGCTTCCGAATAACTTAATTTTTGATGAACCATTACCTTCTTAATTTCCATTTCCTTCCTGTAGGTGGGGCATTTCTTGAAGAAGTGAGGTTCATGGCACAGACAACATCTGGTTTCGGAACAATCTCCATCATGCTTGGCTTTCGAACATTTTGCACATTTCGCCTCTTTTTCGCAGGTTTTAGAGTGGTGGTTTAAAGTGCAGCATCGATAGCACATTAAAGGCAAGGGGATATATGGCCTTACTTTTACTGAGAGATATCCAATATTCAGCTTCTCGGGTAAAACTGTAGATGCTATTGTTACTGCAAATAGCGGAGAATATTTTATCCCTTTACATGGCAGCCGTTTCAGGTTGATTACCTTCTGTTCTGATAGCTCATTAAGAATGTCGGAGTCTGGAACATCAGCAATATCTCTACAGTAGAATACTCCACGAGAGTGATTCAGATTTTCATGTGGAGTCACTACTACTGGAACGCCATTAAATGATTTGGCTTTAAGTAATTTGAGGGAAACTGAGCTTTGTTGAACTTCAAGAAGAAGAACTCCATCCCTTTTCAGTTTTTTAACCAAAATGTTTTTAGAAAAATTGTTGAGCCATTTGTTGATAACAAAGGGATTAGTTTGATTAAAAGACATACCTTTTCCTGTCATTGTTACTATTAAGTATCGCGGTGCGAGTTCGTCTGGTTCAGGTTTGGTTCTTGATTCAGTAAACCATGAATTGTTACCTCCAGTTGCAATCTCAGACGTATGAGAAGACTTTTCTTCATTAATAACACGTTCCATAATAGTTATTTCCTCTGATAATTGCTAATTATCGGAGACGAATTATTTTCGCTTGTTACAAGTTTTATGATCACATGTATTATAAGGCTTGTATAAAAGTTATTAAAAATATATGTTTTATCCTCCACCTCTGCCCCCCAAATAATCAACAACAAAAAGCCTTCATTGTCAGAAATAAACTGTCGCAATCTAAAGCTGCAAATCCAACATAATTTATAAAACACAAAAGAAAAAAAAATTCAATTCTTAATAAAAATAAATTTTCAATTCTCAAAACCTTTGACATTTAACAATAGACTGCATAAATAATAATTATAAAATAACAATTTCTTCTTCTAATAATTCCTAACAATCAATTTAAATTATGTTCAAAGGTTTGACTCAATTTAAATTATTGTTTGGTAAATTAATTATAGATTTGTCAATACTTAAATAACATCGTCATACTAAAGTCTTTTAAAAAAAAAATAATTAAAATTAAAATTAAAAAAAAAACACGTCTGGTACATTTAAGAAACTGTACATAGTCTGGTGCATTGTAAAAAACAATAATAATGTTTGTAAAAATACATTTAAGCATAGAAAGGTTAAATTGATTTATAAAAAAAATTACCATCTTCAAGTGATTTGAAAAATTGCTATTTTCTTGTACGATTCGCACTAATGAACGCAACGTCTATCACAAGGCCTGTATAATGTCTGGCGAAGTGAGAGAGACGACCTAGTAAAAATTTAGCCGTACTAAAATGCTTCCTCCAAAACGTGGAGGCGATGCTTTAGAGGATTGCAGCCAAATATCGCTGGAGGAAGTAGGAGAGAACTATCGTTTCATCAAAAACAAGAAAAATATGTTCCCAGCGAAGACCAAACAAAATCCTTCCATTAATTAATGAATTTTCTAATTATTAGTCTGCAAATTAAGGATGAGGAAACGCTTAAAAAAAAAAAAAGACAGCCCGTCTAATTTATAAAAAAGTCCGACTCGCAGGAACTGCGTCATCTTAGCGCGGTTCCAGTTTTTTTTTTTTTTTTTTTTTTTTTTTTTTTTTTTTTTTTTTTTTTTTTTTTTTTTTTACGGCACATCTACATCTAGGTCATTAGCGCCGACATCCAGGGTGTAGCGAGGAATTTCACCAGCGAGCCGTGGGATGATAAAATTCCTGCCGGAGGTTGGGAATCGAACCCACATCTCCCGCTTATGAATCCAAGGCGCTAGCCCTTCATATCCCTATTCTCATTTGAAAAGCATAGAATAGAAACAGATAATATTTTCCTCGGCCTTTGTTCAAAGGGTTTTATGGCTGGCTATACCTGGGGTCAGGTCCGCAAGACCCTAGAATCCTCTTCTACCGATACTTCATTTCATATGTTTCAATGAATTGGAAAATATCAAATATTTTCACACATTCCTGTGTTCTTTTACTATAGTAATAATTCTACAGATAAAATCAATTAAAAAATAAAATAAAAAAACCAACAGCATAAAGGCAATTGAAAATATTCAAAAGACGTCATCGAATCTTTTTCTCTTGGCAAGCTATGTTTCTAACAATGAATTGTTTTTCTTATTTTGCTTAATCTGTTTTATTGTAAAATACATTATCCAACTATAAGCAATTAAAAAATAACAAGGAATAAAAACAGACAAAAAGAACAGTTCGAATAAGCAAAATCAATTACTTTAATGTTTTAAGCACTTATTTCTCCGATTTACATCGCCTAATCAAAACTTTCATCAGAACCTTTTTTGTAGAGCATTTAGTAAGCTTTCTAATGGTATTCTTCCGTTTACCAAGATTCTCAACCTTTTTCGAGATATTAAGGAAAATATACAAAGTTACCAAAACTTTTTCAGTCTGTTAATAAAATATTTTATTCTAACCCTTCCTTAACTCCAAACGTAACCAAAATTTCAACATATTAGTTTTGATGAAAGTAGAACATGCAGAAAATGTTTCAACTGAATCCCATGATTCTAAGTACCCAAACCAAAAACGGTATTCAAAAAATATTTTTCCAATTTTCTCGAAAACGGTTAAAGCTATCGCCTTGAAAATGGTTTCATTCGTTTTCCTAGCCCAGAAATCATATAAAACGAGTACTTAGAAGCTTATGAACTCAAAAACGTAAGCGTTACGATTTTTTTTGCGCGAATTTCGCCCCAAACGCCATCTTCCAGTAGGCGGATTTTGCTGGATAACGAACTTGACCTTTCAAATTGGACGAAGGATTTTTGTACCAAATTTCATCAAAATCGGACCATTCGTCTTCTAGCTAGAGAGCGAACAGACAAATATATATATATATATATATATATATATATATATATATATATATATAAATATATACATATATATATATATATACAAATTTGAACCACCGTTATTTTCGGTCTCTAGGGGTTCTGAAACGCGAAATTTTCTAGTCGGCACTTCCGGATTGTTTCATTGTATCAACCCTATAAGCGGGGTTCCTCCCTATGGGGGAGGGAGGAACCGCGCTAAAACTGTCAAATAAACTGTGAAAAGTAGTTCATTAATAATGTTGACTAAAAATTAGTTGACTAATAAAGCTGAACGTTACATTAGGGAGTTCCACTTTTTTGGTTAATTTTTTTTTTTTTTTTTTTTTTTTTTTTATTGATGAAATATTTTATATTTTCAGGAGCATGGTGAGGTGGTGGCTGTTGGCAGCAGCTTGGCTGGCTGCAGCGAAGGCGAGCCCCCTTCCTCATGAAGTAGACTCAGAACAGACCAGGAAATTGCTTGGATCCAGGTAAAGCAGTTACATTTTTTAAATAAATCCTAGTTATTTACAAATAAATATATTTACTTATAAGATATAAATTCTATATTGACAAATAAGTATGGAATTCCTTCTTAATTCACATTACTTCTTAGAAAACAAGTGAAAGTTAAAGTTGATTTTTGTTTCAACTTATTTCATCCATGACATTCGCATAATATTTTACCCATTATAATGAATTCACGTCCAATGTGATATCTAGAGTCACATCTACATTAAAGAAACAAAAACTTGAAATTTTGGTTATGAGTGCTCAAAAATGAGGGACATAGAAATTTAAATCTAAATTTTGAAGTAAGTTTAAAAAAAAAATATCTAGGCGCACGGTAGTGCGCCAGGCCAAGTTCTGGCCTAAGCATACTGTGTGTATATTACATCTAGGCGCACGGTAGTGCGCCAGGCCAAGTTCTGGCCTAAGCATACTGTGTGTATAGTACAGGCGGTCTTAGAGCCGATTTTTACCCTCACATAACTTTCAACCAGCTAAAGATAAAGTTATGAAATTTTACACGGGTATTATACTACTAGATGTGAGTAAAACCGAAAATTTTCATAATTCTACATCGAATAATTTCTGAGATATAAGCGATCGAAAATCGGGATTTATAGGACTCACTCACTCACTCACTCACTGACTCATCAAAATTATTAGGCACTTCCCATGATGCTAGAGACTTGAAATTTTGCATGAAGATAGATATGAAGACGTTATTATAGGAAAAAATCGAAAAATCGCGAAAAGTTGTGTTTGACTCCGCTTCGGGGGCGGGGGCGTGTCAGTTTTGAACTTCCTTCGGAAACCCATCATTCCGTCCGAAACCCATGATGTGGGGTATCAAATGAATTGTCTCGGTATGAAGAACCTATATTTGATGTTTTAAGAAACAATTAGAAGCATATAGGCTTGGTAAAAATCTTATACCAGCTGTCTGTCTGTATGTTTGTTCCTCTTACAAATCCGTACCGTTTGACCGATTTTGACCAAACTTGGGACACAGATGGGTCTTGATACGGGGAGAATCATAGGCTAGGTTAAATTGTCTATCAGCTGTCTGTCTGTCTGTTTGTTCCTTATACAAATACACACCGTTTGACCGATTTTAAATAATTCTTACCTGTTGAGTGGTAAGTCTAAATTTCATCGTTGTAGGCACACTGGTAGTATGTGTTATACGGTTTATCAAAGTTTGAATCTATAAACATTGAACTAACCGTTTATTTATTTTTTATTTATTCTTTTTACGGCCCATCGACATCGATATATACCTCCAACTTTTAGAAATAGCACGGGCCATAAATAAAGTTTACTGATTGACAAAGGTTGCTGAACTGTTTGTAGTGCTGTTTATCTTGTCACTAAGCACGAACAAATTTCTCATCTCATAAATTGATTTCATACGTAAACTGGTCACATAATATTAATCTGCATTGCATGGCTTTCCGTGCACCTACGTTCCCACTGGTGTGTGAAGTTCGCCCGTTACGTGATTATATAACCGCACGCCATGGTTCAATATCATTCCTCCCGACTAACTGTTTCACGGTCAAGGTCCCGATGAACGCATAATAAACAAGTCTTATGAATGAATTTTTTACTATGTTATTTTACGACGCAGCTACTTCCAGGGTCATTAACGCCATGTGAGAGTATTTCATGTGAAAATTTAGACTTTGCTATTCCGAAAAAAATACGGTACCTCTTATTCAATACTCTGAATCACTAGAATAGTTTTGAAAAAGAAAAATCCTGCGTAAGGAACTACAGTATATAATTAATCAATGTTTATGCTTTTTTTTCATTTTGGATTTATAGTTTATTCCCCCTTATTGGCCGTCATCTACCCCAAGGTGATCAGTTAAGAGGTACTAACTACTACCATGTAACTTTTTTTTTTTACAATTTTTTTTATGGGCTAATCATCTTCCTTAACTAATCAAAAATGATATCCAAGAGTGTTTATGTGAATAAAAAAATGTTAAATGGGCAACAAATACGATTTTCCCCAAGAAATCCCGATGCCGAGTGAACGCGGTGCTGATTTGAAGATAATTTTTTCAGGGAGCTTCGATTGGTCCCTTCATAATTGTTAAGTTTTTTTGTTTTTTGGTCCTCCTTTAATAAATTTCAAAATTAAAACACATTTTTTAATCTCTATTAAAAGAAAGTAAGAAAAAAAAATTTAATAAAAGAAACACTACGCAGGCTCTGGACCAAACAGTGGCTTGATAAAGACGGTTAAGAAAAATAAAGACAATACCGAAAACGTGGCACACAAGCGAACGGTCTTCAAGAAGAGAAGAAGTAGTTCTGTGCAGACTAAGGATCGGTCACTGCCTACTCACAAGGGGAGTATACAGCGATGGGGTCACCGATTTGGACCATTTTTTTTTTTCTGGTGATTCTACATTGAAAAATAGTCGCCACGTATCCGAGCGTTCCGTCCAATGCGCCTTAGGAGCCGAGAAATAAAATAAAATAAAATAGGTTGAAAGTGCTTTATTTTTTATATTGAGTTTAGAGAATGATATCGACATGATTCTTTTACCAATTCATTCGTTTTACTGAGTAGATTAAAGGAAAAATATAATTGTTAAACAATAATTTATATATATTGTCAAATAAATTCAAAAATATGCTTACTTTTTCAAGTAAACTAGTATTATACATTTTTTTTACACCAGAAATAATAGCAGATTTAAACTCAGCACCCCAAGAAAGACTCCTTTTATAACCATATGAATGACTGTTGTATTATCTCTAAACGTACTTGCAAAAAATGGTTCTCAAAGTAAAAACAAAATGTAAACGTTTTTGCATATAACGTCAATCCCAGAACTCGTAGAAACACCCCGATTGGAAGGAAATGTGTCTCATTAGGGCCTTTATCGACCCTCCAAGTTAGGTTTGAATCGGGTGAATATTCTTTGAAACATGGCCAGATTGTTGAATCTTTAACAAAATTTTAAGGGTCCCCCCTTACAAAAATTTAAAATACATTTTTTTTTATTTTTGTAATATTCCCAAAATTTGTATTTAGGTGGTTTTCAATGCGCTAACAACGAATCTGACATCCGTTTTTAAATAAAAAATTGTTTTACATACTCGACTCTATAGAAGTCATTATTCTGCAAAAATATTCCATATACCTACAATTAAAAAATAATCGATTATAAAAAAAAAAAAAATTTTAAAACGGACGTCAGATTCGTTTTTAGCACATTGAAAAAACCCTAAATTCAAATTTTGGGAATATTACAAAAATACATAAAAAAGTATTTTAAATTTTGGTAAGGGGGACCCTTCAATTTTTTTTAAAGATTCAAAGATCCGGCCATATTTCAAAGGATATTTACCCGATTCAAACCAAACTTGGAGGGTCGATAAAGGCCCTAATGCGACACATTTCCTTCCAATCGTGGTGTTTCTACGAGTTCTGGGATTGGCGTTATATGCAAAAAGTCCGACTAGCAGGAACTGCGTCATCTTAGCGCGGTTCCAGTTTTTTTTTTTTTTTTTTTTTTTTTTTTTTTTTTTTTTTTTTCATGGCTCATCTACATCTAGGTCATTAGCGCCGACATCCAGGGTTTAGCGAGGAATTTGCGAGCCGTGGGATGATAAAAGTCCTGCCGGACGTTGGGAATCGAACCCACCATCTCCCGCTTATGAATCTAAGGCGCTAGCCATTAGACCACGGGAGACCCCGGTTCCTGTTCATATCCCTATTCTCATTTGAAAAGCATAGAATAGAAACAGATAATATTTTCCTCGGCCTTTGTCCAAAGGGTTTTATGGCTATACCTGGGGTCGGGTCCGCAAGACCCTAGAAACCTCTTCTACCGATACTTCATTTCATACGTTTCAATGAATTGGAAAATATCAAAATTTTTCACATATTCCTGTGTTCTTTTACTATAGTAATAATTCTACAGATAAAATCAATTAAAAAATAAAATAAAAAAACCAACAGCATAAAGGCAATTGAAAATATTCAAAAGACGTCATCGAATCTTTTTCTCTTGGCAAGCTATATTTCTAACGACGAATTGTTTTTCTTATTTTGCCTAATCTGTTTTATTGTAAAATACATTATCCAACTATTAGCAATTAAAAAATAACAAGGAATAAAAACAGACAAAAAGAACAGTTCGAATAAGCAAAATCAATTACTTTAATGTTTTAAGCACTTATTTCTCCGATTGACATCGCCTAATCAAAACTTTCATCAGAACCTTTTTTGTAGAGCATTTAGTAAGCTTTCTAATGGTATTCTTTTGTTTACCAAGATTCTCAACCTTTTTCGAGATATTAAGGAAAATATACAAAGTTACCAAAACTTTTTATGTCTGTTAATAAAATATTTTACCACACAATTTCAGATATTAGGCAACGATTTTTTTGTAAATATTCTTTTAAACGATCAGCCTTCGCAAGCTCGTTTACAGATTTAATGTCTTGTAAGACTAGACTTAAGATTTTTCAATTTTCTTTAATATTTGGATTCTTACCTGCCCCTCAGAATAATATGACCCCTTGCCACGAAAGAAAAGAAAATGTACAAATATGGGGAGTAAGAAAAAATATAAAAAAGTCCGTCTCGCAGGACTGCATCATCTTAGCGCGGTTCCGTTCATATCCCTAGTCTAATTTGGAAAGATTAAAATAGAAGCAGTTATTATTTTGGTTCCACCAGTCTTTTTTTTTAAATTAATTATTATGATGGCGTGTCAACCCTTAAGGTCACTAACGCCATTCCTGTGAGTAGTAAAGTCTTGAAAGGTCATGATTTACAATCTTACCTGGAAGGGTCCGCTACACTAGAAACAGACCCGCTAGTGACAAGGTCTTGGAATCTTGGAAATCTATATTTCTAACAATAAATTGTGTTTGTTATTTTACTTAACCAGTTTTATTGTCAAATACATTATCCAACTATAAGCAATTAAAAAATAACAAGAAATAAAACAGACAAAAAGAACCATTGGAATAAACGAAATCAATTAATTTAAAGCTTTAAGCACTTTTTTCTCCGATTGACATCGCCTAATTAAAACTTTCTTCAGAACCTTTTTTGTAGAGCATTTAGTAAGCTTCCGAATGGTAATCTTCCGCTTCACAAGATTGTCAACGGTTTTCGAGATACTAACGAAATTATACAAAGTTACCAAAACTTTTTTTGTCTGTTAATAAAATATTTTATTCTAACCCTTCCTTTACTCTAAACGTAACAAAAATTTCAACATATTAGTGTTGATGAAACTCCAACATGCAGAAAATGTTTCAACTGTATCCCATAATTCTAAGTACCAAAATCAAAGACAAAGAACCCTCCCTAGGAAGGACGCTAGGCAGTTGAAAAGCTATATATCTTGGAAATCCATATCTCTAACATTAAATTGTTTTTCTTATTTTTCTTAACCTGTTTTATTTTCAAATACATTATCCAACAATAAGCAATTAAAAAATAACAAGGAATAAAAAACAGACAAAAAGAACCATTGGAATAAACGAAATCAATTAATTTAAAGCTTTAAGCACTTATTTCTCCGATTGACATCGCCTAATCTAAACTTTCATCAGAACCTTTTTTGTAGAGCATTTAGTAAGCTTTCTAATGGTATTCTTTCGTTTACCAAGATTCTCAACCTTTTTCGAGATATTAAGGAAAATATACAAAGTTACCAAAACTTTTTATGTCTGTTGATAAAATATTTTATTCTAACCCTTCCTTAACTCCAAACGTAACCAAAATTTCAACATATTAGTTTTAATGATAGTAAAACATGCAGAAAATGTTTCAACTGAATCCCATGATTCTATGTACCCAAACCAAAAACGGTATTCAAAAACTATTTTTCCAATTTTCTCAAAAACGGTTAAAGCTATCGCCTTGAAAATGGTTTCATTCGTTTTCCTAGCCAAAGAAGCCTATAAAACGAGTACTTACAAGCTTATGAACTCAAAAACGTAAGCGTTACGATTTTTTTGCGCGAATTTCGCCCCAAACGCCATCTTCCAGTGGGCGGATTTTGCTGGTTAACGAACTTGACCTTTCAAATCGGGCGACAGATTTTTGTACCAAATTTCATCAAAATCGGACCATTAGGGAGGCCAGAAATCCGCGAACAGACAAATATATATATATATATATATATATATATATATACAAATTTTAACCACCGTTATTTTTGGTCTCTAGGGGTTCTGAAACGCGAAATTTTCTAGTCGGCACTTCCTGATTGTTTCATTGTATCGCTATCGCCTTGAAAATGGTTTCATTCGTTTTCCTAGCCAAAGAAGCCTATAAAACGAGTACTTACAAGCTTATGAACTCAAAAACGTAAGCGTTACGATTTTTTTTGCGCGAATTTCGCCCCAAACGCCATCTTCCAGTGGGCGGATTTTGCTGGTTAACGAACTTGACCTTTCAAATCGGGCGACAGATTTTTGTACCAAATTTCATCAAAATCGGACCATTAGGGAGGCCAGAAATCCGCGAACAGACAAATATATATATATATATATATATATATATATATATATATAAATATATACATATATATATATATATATATATATATATATATATATATATACAAATTTTAACCACCGTTATTTTTGGTCTCTAGGGGTTCTGAAACTCGAAATTTTCTAGTCGGCACTTCCTGATTGTTTCATTGTATCAACCATATAAGCGGGGTTCCTCCCTATCGGGGAGGGAGTAACCGCGCTAAAACGTTTATATATATTTTTTTTTTTTTTTATAGCGCATCTACATCTCAGGTCATTAGCGCCGACATCCAGGGTGCAGCGAGGAATTTTACCAGCGAGCCGTGGGATGATAAAATTCCTGCCGGAGGTTGGGAATCGAACCCACCATCTCCCGCTTATGAATCCAAGGCGCTAGCCATTAGACCTCGGGATACCCCACGTTTACATTTTATTTTTACTTTGAGAACCATTTTTTGCAAGTACGTTTAGAGATAATACAACAGTCGATTTATATGGTTAGAAAAAGGAGTCTTCCTTCTTTTGAAAGATTTCAATAACGTAAAAATCGGATTATTTTAAGGGGAGATATTGAATTTCAAAACGTCTGGTTACTTTTTCGCTTACAAATTTTTAGTCTCTTCTAGACTGGGAAAAATCATTATTTTTTGTTTTCAATGATATTCACCACATTAGGGTTTCTTGGGGTGCTGAGTTTAAATCTGCTATTATTTTTGGTGTAAAAAAATGTATAATACTAGTTTACTTGAAAAAGTAAGCATATCTTTGAATTTATTTGACGATATATAAATTATTGTTTAACAATTATATTTTTCCTTTAATCTACTCAGTAAAACGAATGAATTGGTGAAAGAATCATGTCGATATCATTTTCTAAACTCCATATAACAAATAAAGCACTTTCAACCTATTTTATTTTATTTCTCGGCTCCTAAGGCGCATTGGACCGGAACGCTCGGATACGTTGCCACTATTTTTCGATGTAGAATCACCAGAAAAAAATGGTCCAAATCGGTGATCCCATTTCTGTATACTCCCCTTGTCAGCCATGAATACCTTTTCCTCAATCTGTATCCACCTTCATACTGCTGTGATGTAGGAGAACTTCTGACGGTAGAAAATCTGTTAGTCTCTTGCAGGAACTACTCTGCCATAAGAAAATCGCTGTATATCGGATCTTCCATTGAAGAAATTCTTGGAGATAATGAAGAGACCATAAAAAAACTTTTCAAATGTTTAAGACAAACCGACTTGTATTCAAAATTATAACTACAATTTTTTTTTCTTTAATTATTTTTTAAACTAACATTCATTAAATTATTATCAGATATATTCTTTTTTCTCCATATTTTTTATCATATTTGAGTTATTTATTATAATTATTATTCTAAATAATTGACATTTTATTATTATCATAATTGCTATTCTTATTTATTCCATGATCATTTTACTTTAATCTTCCTTCATTATTATTTAATTATCAACTATTTCTTATTTGACCTTTAATTGACAACTGCCAATGATCCTACAGGATAGAGGCAAAATGAAATAAATAAATAAATAAATAAAAATTAAATAGAAATGAACATTTCAGAACATTAAACTTTAAAGTCGTTTTCTCAAAATTATGTCTTCAATTTTTGCCCGATCAACTTCAAATTTTAACTGCAGCTTCCTCATAATATTGGCTAATAAATAACGTAGGATTTTTTTGATTCATTGAATTATAACGATTTTATGACCGATTTTCGACGGATTTTTTAATAGAATATGAATAATTGGTCACCATTTTCGAAAAAATTAATATTCCTTAAAACCCCTTAGTACTTTACTAGATTTAACCTTCTTCTTTCGAAATAATTTTAGTTTTTCGTTCTAGATTAAAAATTGGCGCCTTGAAAAAAGAGGGGTTCCGTTTGTCAGAAACAGCGCCGCCATTACCTTTTTGGAAGAATTAAAAAAAAAATGTCATATTAAAATATGTGGTACCCATATATTTTTAATATGAAACAAATATTCTAAATAATTAGCCAATTTAATACTGATTATCAATTTTCTTTTCAACAAATGTATTCATTGCCAAAATATAACATGTGTGATTATTTCAGCGTAGTGACGTCAGTATCTGTAATCATGGACCATGGTAACGGCACCAAGACCTACCTGACGGACAAGCACCCGGCAGAAAAGCGGCCTCAGATAGTCGGTACACCCGGCACACTTCTCGCTCCAGATCGCTATGAGTTCTATTCCTTCGGCGAAGACGGGGAGCTAGTGAAGAAGCTAATGACATTGGACCAGATCCAGAGCCTCATCGCTAGTGGCGACGAGCTGGACCCGCTCCCTGCTTACGATCCTCAGCCATTGACAGACAGCTCCCAGAACGAGGGAGTACACAAAGTGCTCGAGAGTGTACAGAACGTCCTCAAGGGAGAGCTACAGGCCGCTAAGGTTCATCCCAAGATACCACCACCCTTGCCTTTGCCGGATGACTCATGGAGTATTCTCCTTCCAGGTAAGAACTATCCTAAGCTGAATAGACTCCTACTATGGGGTGATGAAAATTGTTTTTATTGAAGCATGACAAACCTTTACGGTATGTTTACCCCATAATGGGCGTATATAAGGGGGCGTATATAAGAAAAAATAATATCTTTAGGATGGAATAGCATTTTAATTGGCTAACTTTTTTAAGTTCTAGATTTTTAGTATTCCATACCCCCCGAATTCAGCCCCCCCCCGAAATAATTTTATTTTAACGCTTAGCTCAAAAGGGAATTATCTTTACACTAGCTAACACGCAAGGAAGAACTAGAAAGGAAAATTAGATATGATTTCTCAGCAAATAATAACAAAGTTGTTGATTGCCTTTAGCCAATATTAATCAACCTACTTTCAACCTTTTCTATGGAGTCTTTTTTCCTGCCAAACATTTATATATATATATATATATATATATATGCCTTCTTTGATATACAGATTTTTTGTTTAAAAAAAGAAATAGTTATGTTAAAATAATAATAATTTCCAGTAAAACGTCACCAAAGAAATTAAAAATGTCTTATTTTGAAATGTTTAGTTACAGTGGTAAACGGTATATATAACATTTATTGACAACAGGTTCAACTAATCTACGCATAACATCATTTTAATCATACATCTCCGTGGTTGCTAAAATATCTTTGCAAGGCGTAATCTTTGTAAGCTCAATTATATCTGACTTTGTATAAGAATGATTTTTTTTTTTTTTTTTTTTTTTTTTTTTTTTTTTTTTTTTTATAGGCTTAAACTATATTCTTATATATCTTATATTCTTATTTTTATCGTTCTAGGTTTCCTGAATAGTGAATTGGATTTCAAAGACGCTCAAATTTCATCAAAAAATGAAGCAACATCAGTCCCTTCGATATCAAATGATATACACGCAACAGCAGCACCTCTATCAACAACGCCAACTCAAAAAAGACCAGAAGAAACTACAACTCCCATTAGAACAACTCATCCATCAATAATTCAAGCCACTGATCAGTTTGCCACTACTGCTCAAACACAAGTAACAACTGATGCAACAACTACTCAAAAAACAACAACTGACGTAAAATTCAGCACTCATCATAACACACCTGCTCCATACACCAAGACCACTGGAAACATTCCCGTAAAGCTACAAAATCAGAAACCTCTTAGTACAACTAAGCGACCCTACATTACAACAAAGAAAACATATAATAGTGACACAGCTGCTGCAAAAATTCCATTGTCTCAACACAACACAGAGAGTACAACAAAAACCACTACTACTGCTAAAAGACCGGTTATTTCGGAAGAACGTACTCCAAGCACCAAAATTCCAGAAATAAGAAAACCTACTCCGGAAAAGAAGAAGCCTAGTGGAATACCAACGATCACTCACTACATGCCTATAAGTAGTAGCAGTATGCCACCCAATTCAACGCACAAGGTCACAACACCAAGTACTGAAGAATCAACTACAGCGAATCACAAAGTTACTTCACCCACTAGGGAACCGCCTATAGTTACAATTACAAAACGTCCATCAACAGTGCCGATTTCGACACAAACAACTCACCAAAAAATTGCATACACAACTACCAAGAAACCCACAACTGTCCAGAATAAACCAGCAGCAAATTATCAAAAAATCACCCACAAAACTACACCTCCAAAGACGTCTCAAAAACTTCCACGGCCCACTATTGCTACTCCAACTTTAGTAACAAAAAATCAGAATAAAATCACTACGACAGTTCAAACTACATTACCTTCAACCACCAAAAATAAAGTACAACCAACAACAATGAAAGCTGAGGTAGAAGAATTTTCGACAATCAATCCATTAAACACCACAACGAAGATTCCTCTAGTAACAATCCCACAAAAGGTAACTCAGGAAAAGAATACAGATCCTCCCAACCATTCAAGTAATTTAATCGGACAGAGTAGTAATATTGTGAACACCAAATTAAAACCTTCAAGCAATGCCCCTTCAGTCCCCACATTAACTACAGTCGAAACTGAAAAGCCAACTACTCCGACCATAACAACTACTACTGTTCAGGCTCCTGAAAGAATAACAACATTCTCTTATACATCCAAACTTACACCATCTGGAGAAGTCGTAACGAGCACCGAACCGAGCGTCGTGACAACTCAAAATACACCGCAGTATAAAAATAAAACATTTGGGTCACCAACGACCATAAAAAATGAATCAAATCGAGTTTCAACAACAACATATACAACCCCTAAAAGGAATACTACTATGATTTTTAAAACAACTGAAAAGCCTATGCAAAAAATCACACTCACAAACCAGCATTCTGTCGCCAATTATCAATCAACTAAAGGTCAGACTGCAACCCCTGCATCATACAAGCCAACAACATATCACCCTCAAAACTTTAATAACACCTCTAAAAAACCATTCATCCAAAATGTATCTTCAACTACTAATTATTTTATCACAAAAACCTCACCCACTCCATTATCACAAAAAATAACAACAACAGTTCCTCCAACCACGGAAACTAAGATTTTGGCAAGTTCATCAACCTCTCCCACTCAGTCAACATCGTTTTCTACAATCACTTCTACGACCCAAGGAACTACCAAATTTGTAACAGACAGTACTCCAGAAGGTTCAACAGTTGGAATGACTACTTTAGCTACCAATAATTACCCATCTGATGCAACGTCTGCTGATTCTGCAGCCTTCTCTACTGAAGAAATGCCCTTACAGGAAATTCCATTAAAGATATATGAAAGCCTGAAAGATTCTCTTAATAGTCCACAAGATATTATGACTACGATAATTTCAGAAAATATGCAAACTACAACTGGTAAAATTGAAAACACTTATCAGACTACGAATTCTGAAGAAACTTCAGGTTTTACATCGCCTACAGGAAGCGAAAAACCTACGACTATCGTGGCAAGTACTCTAGGAATTTCTACAACACCACCCCCTCAAATTAAATTTAATACAACTAATGTTCCAGAAAACCAACAAGAAACAACAGTCAGTGAGAAAGAAGTTTCTGCTTCCGAGATCAAAGAACCACTTCAAGGAAGTGCAAGTATGTCTGTCGAACAAAAACACAATGGAGCAATTGCAAATATTGTAGTCCCACGAGAAACTACTACTGTTCCACCCACTGACACTACAAGCACATCAGACCAATCTAATTCTGAAATAACCACACCAATTGATTCTACTACAATATACAAAGATCAAATATTGCAGGAAGGAATATCAGCTGTAACAAGTATTCTCCTTGACGAAACTCAGAGGCATCAAGCTATGAAGGAAGCAATGCTTGTCTCTTCATTAAAAGAGGGTCAAATGAATCAAACAGAAAAGCAAACGACGGAAAGTGAACCCACAACAACAACTGTTCAAGACTATACTGAAAAACAGACTTCAAATCAACAAAATGATAAGGAACAAATGAAATCAGAAGTTAGGCTGGATGAAGATGCAGAATTGCCAGAGAAGCTCAGTTCCGAAACACCAGAAACTACAACGATACTAGCTAACATCAAGACGACTGTCAAGGACAAGCAAAAGGAAAATGTAAATGAAATAATAAAAAAGAATGAAACAAAATCTTCGCTTGTGCTTCCAACAAAGGAAAGTAAATTGAATCCAGACAGTGATCATAGTCCAGACATAACAAACAAGAAACCAGAAATGATTCACATTACTGAAGGTACTATTATGCTTCGAACTACAGCAGCACCTGAAGTTCCATCAACAACAGAACGACTGAAAATATCAGATTTTGAAAAGTCTGTTCCCAAACCTATAAGTCCATTTGCCAAGAAGCCTAATCCTCTTTATCAATCTTTAGAAAGCCTTCAACCACCTGCTGCTATCGAGTTGCATCCTGCTCCTTATGAAAGTATGGGTCTTGAAGCGTCCACTGCTTTTCTCGGAGAAGATGTTAGGCGTTTTGCCGACCTTTGCAATGAATTAGCTTTCCGGATGTGGACTTCAATCACAGGAAAAGGGCAGATAGCCTCGAGAAGCCTAGTTATGTCTCCTTTTGCAGTCACTTCATTATTGGCTATGGTCTTCCTAGGTGCCAGGGGTCCAACTTCAGGGCAAATGAATGATGTTCTAAGATTGGACGACATGGTCACATTCAACCCACATCAAGTTTTTCAAAATGTAACAGAATCTGTCATTAACTCAAAGAACCATGGTGTTGCCACAGCAGCATTTGTGAGGGAACTCTATAGTGATAAGGTAAAATACAATTTACAAAATATTTTTCGTTCACAAAAAGATTGTGAAGATTTTTTTTTCAAGAACACCCATGTTGATGGAATGTTTTTGATCAGGGAAAGAATAATTGAGCCCAGTGTTTCGTAAAAAGTATAATACATTTTTCCTCAGTGTTTACATTTTCAAAAGAATTAGCTTTGTGGTGCTAATGACCTTGGCTGTAGAAGCACCTATAATTAAAAAAAAAAAAAAAAAAAAAAAAAAAAATTAGCTTTGTTCATATTTGGTGTGGATGTAGAAACTTTCAACTAGATGTTGGAATCCAAAAAAATAAACATATTATGTTACTTCTCTCAATAAGAGCACTTGGAAGGAGTGATGCTTTCTTTTTTTCCACTTAGATTCAAATAATTGTCAAACCAGATGTGTTGTGCACTAGAGGAGAAAAAGCAAATGGTGTGACATCCTTGGAATCGGTCCTAATGTACACATTTTCTGCCTGACTTCCAGGGCATTCATGTCCAAAAAAATAAGAAATAAATGCTAAAATAATGTCATAAAAATA
Organism: Gonocerus acuteangulatus; assembly: GCA_946811695.1. Lineage (NCBI taxonomy): Eukaryota > Metazoa > Arthropoda > Insecta > Hemiptera > Coreidae > Gonocerus > Gonocerus acuteangulatus. The sequence goes on along the minus strand of OX328127.1, from coordinate 56,465,996 downwards.
TATTCTAAAATTTTCTTTATATGCCTTTCAACGATGGGTAAAGCAGCAAGTATTCTCATACAGCAATATCTCAAGAAATAAACTAGTTTAAATAATTTTATTATATTTTCTGTATTTATGAACTTTTTCTCCTCCTAATTTATTTTTAGGCAAAAGGAAAAATCTTAGACTTCTACAAGGAAAGAGTGCAACAGTATTACCAAGGCCACGTAGAGGAAGTAAACTTTGCTATCGTTGGGGATATCATTAGAAGGAGAACCAATCTTCTAGTCAAACGGCAAACTCTTGGTAAAGTTCAGGAATATTTAAGAGGATCAAGCCTGAATATGCGCCCGCCTCTGGCAGCATTCAGTGCAAATATTTTCCAGGTAAGATGTGGATAAATTTCTTGAATCCTGCACAAAAAAATAACACATTTTTTTTTTCTTTACAATATAATATGAAGATAACAGGATTATTAAAAAAAAAATAATCAATAAACATTTATAAGGCCATATGGGGGTCTCCCGTAGTCTAGTGGCTAGCGCGCTGGATTCATAAGCGGGAGATGGTGGGTTCGATTCCCACCTCCGGCAGGAATTTTCTCATCTCAAGGCTCGCTGGGAAAATTCCTCGCTGCACCCTGGATATCGGCGCTAATGACCTAGAAGTAGATGCGCCGTAAAAAAAAAAAAAATAAAAAAAAAAAAAAATAAGGCCATATGTGATTGGTTGTCATCACAATGGAGGTGAGGACAACCAATCACAAAGTCATAATTCCTGCAGTGATGATAAATATAAACTCTACTAGCAATGATGCAAGCAGTGAATGAATTAGAATCATTCAGTGTTCTTACTCAAGGTCTTAATTATTTATTTCGAGATTGGCAATATTTTTTCTACGTTTCCGGTTATCAATTTGGCTATCTGCAAGGAATTAAAATCTCATTACAATATATGCGTACATGAAAATATTATATATATATATATATATATATATATATATATATATATATATATATATACATATATATATACATACACACGCATATATTAACGCCAAAACAACCACAATTTTGGTTCTTTTGCTCCGAAAATCAGCACACTACAGTCTCATTTCAAATGATTGGATGAGTTTGTTAACCAGCAAAATTGGTCCCTTAAGAGTGGGGTTATATTCCATAACCAAATTATAAATTGGCTCATAAAGGCTGTAATGTTTTCTTTCTTATAACGAAACTCGTAATAAATGTTTTGTTCATGCAGAATTAGACCAATAACTGACATTTAAAGAGGAATAAATATTGACTTGCATTTAAAAAATATATTGATGTATAAACAGGACCTTTTGGTTTAATAACTGATAGAGTCCATATTGCAGTCCAGCAATCCAAATAAATAATAATAATATTAATAACAGCTTAAGACTTAATTATCATGTGATTACTGAATACTTTCCAGACTGACTGTGATCAAGGATCTACTGATGGACGGGATGGAGAGATGTACTTTGTAGTGCGACCATCCACTAGGCAGAGGCGCTTGGTGCCTGTCCCTGCAGTAGTCTGGAGGACTGGATTCCTAGCAGGCTATGAGCCTAGTCTTGATGCTACCTCAGTCTGCTTAGGTGCCGATTCGTTAGTATCCACCATCTTGATATTGCCCGGCCAGCAAGGGCAAGTAGCACCCGGTGACGGACTTGCGAGGCTCGAACAACGACTCATCGAAACTTCCTACAGAAGAGGAGGATGGTCTCGTCTATTAAGAAGCCTAATGCCTAGGCCTGGATTGGAATTGCAAATACCAAGATTTTCGCATAGATCAGTTCTAAACATTACCGGAGCACTGCAGAGAATGGGTCTAAGAGACCTGTTCAATACCAGAGCAGATCTCCGTGGACTAAATGGTCTTTCGAATGACCTCCATTTATCAGACATGTTACAAGTGAACACATTCAGTACATGTGGTGAAGAAACCATAGGTGCAAGGCATCATGTGGAAACTTATCCAGCTTCTCCCCAGCGCATGGGCAGAGATGATGTAGAGTATTACCCACCAAAGGATTTTGAAAACCTATTTGGTGACTTGCCCTTATCAGTGAGACCGAGGCAAGCCAGACTCCCAGATAACCCTAGATTACGTTTTGACAGGCCCTTCCTGTACATGGTGAGGCATAACCCCTCTGGAATGCTCCTTCACATGGGAAGATTTAATCCTAGATTACTCCCTTAGAAGCTTTATAAAAACTGTATAAATTGTGATATGTAACAAATGAAAAATGAGAAAGACTAATAAGGATAAATATTTTAACCGATTAATTTATCCAGTCCATTCAATGATACTTAGTGAAATGTTTGGGTCAGTGAGTGTTTTCTATTGTAAATAGTATTGTTTATTAATTAAGTGTATGTGAAATAAGTTTTAGATTGTTAATTTTCTAATTGGTTTTTCGATTTTACTGATGTTTTTAACTCTGTGCATTTTGATCACAAATTTATTTAATATTGTGGATCTGTGATTGAAATCATTCAAAACCTTGGTAAAATCGAAAGAGAATACCTAAATAAATATCTGGTATTAATTAAAGCAATGTAGATCTGTAAAAATATAGCTTTGTAAGTAATGAATTATTTTTAATATATCAGGCAATTTTTATAAGTACAAAATTTGATATTTTGGAATGTGATTATTAAAAATTATTTTATCTAAAAAGCTAGCCTTAAGTTTGTATATTAAAATACTGTCGTGTTCCTTGTGAATTAATTTATTAGTATTGAAATAAATTATTTAATGTTTTCTAATAAATTAAAATTCTCCTTAGCCCACCAAACTCTTTTTGACACACAACATAACATGTATTACATAAGAATTTGCTTGAAAAATCCAGAAGAGGGGGAAAAAAGCAAGATAGTCGGAATACTAAGGAAAAACATTAGATCTCCTTGAATTCATGTAATTGGATTATCACTTTCCCATACTACCTCCTAATATTTAATTTTCCTACTCTCAAAAGAATGACGTTTTTATCTAGAGATAACAGCAGATAACAAGTACAAAGGCCAACAAGGCAATCAGAACAAATTGTCATTCTGCATTTAGTCCTAGAACGGCTCACACATTTGCTATTAATTGAGTCTTGAGACTCAATCCATTATAAGTTTTATGGTTTTCTTTTACTCCCGTACAATGTTGAATAGCAAAGCCACATCAGATCCTGCTTATCAGACGCGGCTAAAGAAATCTGCTCCAGATAATAAAGTAAGTACAAAAATAGAACTTTAAATTACAAATAATTTTGTTTTTTGTTGTTGTTTTTTTTTTTTATTATTTTCTTAAAATAATCCCGTGGACACATATTTCAACTGGATTTCAAATTAATGATTCTCTATATTTATCAAGAATAGAAATTATTCAAATATTCATATAATTAAAGTGGGCACACCTTGAACTATAAATGTCTCCCAGTTGTAGTAATCCTTATTTTTTATTATTTATGGTTTTCCACTGGTCGGTCTAGAATTTTCTGAGGACGTATATATTTTATTCAATTGCCAAATTTATAGATTTACACAATTTTTATTTTGATTTGTTATATGTTGCTAAATTTAATATTCCCTGAAAATATCCATATTTCCTTCATGCCAAAAAAACTTTTTCTTTCAATGTCAACCTGAATGATATAAAAATATCTTTCTCTATTTTGAAAAATCATGAACCGAGAAAAATGCTGTTTGATTTATTGTATTTCTAGCCCCATCTATTGTTCCAGAGCACTGGGACCTTTAAATTAATGCAGAATTTGAGACAGTTCCGAGAGAGTTTCGGGCTCGGTACTTGAGGACGCATGAGGAATCTATTCTTCTGTGTTCTACGAGTTTAGACTGCCCATCACAATCTTTGGCAATCAAACTATGGTCTTCTGTTTGATGTCCCAGAATTTTTGGGTTATGTTCCTCGGTATAGTACATTTGCCTATTTTATTGATTTTTTTATTATTTTTATTTATTTTCATTGCTACACACTAGATCTAAATTTGTATCAGCCAATGAAATTCTATTGATGACTAAAGGGGTCCAAAGCAATAAATTGACATAGGAGATGTGTAATGTTCACACTATATTTTATTCATGTTTTACAGAAAGAAGATGCATTAATGTGTCTGTTTGATGCAAATTATAAATAAATATCAAAATGAATCACACCTTATGGCCTGCTGGGAAGATTCCTAATGCCTAACCTCTAGGCCGTAAGTACCATTAATGGTAAAAATCCATTCTGTTAATTTTGATAGCATTTGTGTGCTGAAATAGTTGCTCAGCTGATTTTCAAATTATCTGGAAATATCTAAGAAAGACTAGAGATCTTCTGGAAATAAAGGACTGATGAGGCTCTACCATTCTCACCTGCAGTTAATTGAAAAGCAAAGGTTAGTGAGAAGTTATACTCAGCCAAACACAAAATGTACAACAAGAACTGAAGAAACACTTCAATTCAATAAAGATCCAATCATAATACAATTTGTAAACAGTGATTCATAAATATATATTTTTAAGAAGAAGAAATGAATGCGAGAAACGCATCCTTATAATGAAGTAACAAACTTCTCTCTTCTGGTGTTAGTGACCCAAGCAGTCGAAGCACCTTCAAAAAAAAAAAAAAAAAAAAAAAAAAAAACTTCTCAAAAGAACTGGAATAAGCAAAATATAACCTATTAAATATACTATATAATACCATACAATAATATATTATGGACTCATGCGACATTCTCAATCCTTAAATAATAGAAACAACCCTTCCAAAATTCAATTAAAAAATGCAATTTTAGTTAATTCAAATAACTATTAGTTCTAATATACTTTTATTTAAATCATAGCAAGGGGTTATACATATATAAATTATTGAATGTTTAAATCAAAATTATATTACTTTTAGACATCAACAGCAAATTTTCTTTAAACAAGTTTTAGAATACAATTGGAAACTTTTTAAACTTTAATAACTGTGAACCCCATGGCTACCAACCTTGTATAATCATTTATTCTTGAATTCTACTAGAATGGTATTAAAATAAATCAAAATAAATTCATTAAATTTAAATCAGTACTAATATACATTATAAAGAATGAAAATTTGTCCGATATAGTTATTATCAGAAATATACTTTTCTTGATCTCAGGTCCATGCACACTATCATTTGCATTATTCATAAAAAAAAAAAAAAAAAAAAAAAAAAAAAAAATAATAATAAAAAAAAAGCTTTTGGAAGGGATTAAATTGAAATAATAACATGTTTGAAAATAAGAGGATATGTTTTAAATAAAATAATTTTGAATTAGGGGCCATATCTAACATAATTTTAAATTGAAAGACAACTCTACACCAGGAGTCAAGAGATCTCTCTCCAGTTCAGGTAGCAAGGTTTTCAAATACTTTCTCAAATATTTGATTTTTCTTTTTTTTTCTTCTTTTAGAAACATTTAAGAGATGCCTGCTTGTTGTGTGGAGTACTTATTATCATTGTTGGCTGCATCGTCCTCTTTGCATTCATAGACAATAATGATTGGGCAGAAAATTCCTACATAAGGAAAAAAATCCTTTTCCTTTCTGGACTCCTATTTGTTGCATGCACAGGATTGTGCCTTTATGTCATGGTAAATTCATTTTCTCTAACAGTTTTTAAAAAGCTATTAAAAAAAAAAGGTGAACCAATTCCTTGTAGACCATTAAAAATTGTTCTTTCATAATTCTGAATCCAAATAATTTTATTTTTTAAATCATTCTTTTAATATGCTAAAGTTAATAAGCTCTAACACAATTAATATTATTTATATGATCATATTTAATTAGAGGGATATAGACAGTAGATGGTATATGCAATGTCCTGCATCAAATATACCATGCACCCATCCAGATACTATTATAAGTAATTTTTTTCTTGGCAATAAGAAAAATAGTCATTTGTGTGGTAATAATTGAGAATACAAACTAAAATATATTACTAAAATACGAGTTTATCTAATATTAATAAATCAAAGTTTTATAGCTTATCAATGTTAAAAATTAAGTGGTTTTCAAAGGTCTCAGTATCTCAACATTTTTTGTGTATTATATAACCTTTGGCTTATTTAATTAAAAAAAATCTTGAGATTGAATTAAAACTTAATTTATGGAATCATTCAATTTTAACAGTTGATCCTTAGCCATGTAATTGATTGGTTGTAGAATTATTTTTTAAGCTCTAGAAGAGACGTCAGTTGATATGAAACCAGATAAGCATTTTCAATGAAGTGTCTAGTTTTAGTTTAAAAATGTTTTAATTACTGTCCTTCGGCCTATATAATACAAAAAATTGAAGTGGTCACATCTATAATTTTTGATATGAATAATTTGAAAGCATATAATTTGTTAGCTGCTATTCAATATTAATAATAATAGCTTCTCTTATGTACCTTGGTCTACAAAGATCGTGCTGTAGAATCCCTATTTCCATAGATCTAATCCCCTAAAATATTTTAGGTTATCTTTAAACCACAATTTCTGATATTCCTCGTAACCACCGAGGTCAAGCTCAGATCCTCTATTTACAAAGAGCATTGCAGTCAAGAGAACATGCCAGGGCGTTTCATCTTCCTCCCCATCTATTTACTAATACAAAGTCAAGGCAAAAAAACGTCAGATCGTCATTAAAATCTATATTTCAAAAACATTTCGGCAGGTTCTGGCAGCCCTCTTTAGGGCTAACTACCAAGGTGAGAGAGGAATACAGATTTTTCTGAAGATTTTTTCCCTTAGCCAAATCCCAATCATCCCTGACTCCTTATCACTTCAACAGCTATCTATCTTCATCTCATTATATTTACTATTACTATTTGCTTGTTGAGTTCCCAAACATTATTCAGCTTACTTTAAGCTGATTGCAAAAATTTCCAAACATCAAATTTAACATTGAAAAAAGTCATCCTACTTCGAACAAGCTCCTCTATGGTGTTAGCCAAATATGCTAACCACTCAGCCACCACAAGACAAGATTAATTAGATTAATCATCTGATATTAGACTCATTGCTGTTACAATAAATTTAAGACTTTAAGCGTTCCTTGCTCGGCTACTTGGACTTCTTTTTTTTATTTATAAAAAAGTAAACTTTTTTTTATTGTTTTGAGCTGTAAATGTACTGTATCCTGTGCATTTTTAAATGTGTATATGTAGGATGTAGGATCTTCAAGGAGGTGATTCTTTGCCTCATTTAAAACAAAAACGTTTCTCTTGACCTTGGTACAATTCTCCTGCGTTTTAAATAAATCGCTCATTTTGTATTTTCTAGGTGGTTTTTAATTTCTCATAAAATAAGTAGTTATTATCTCTAAAATATTTGGTTTGGAGAAATGCTGAATAAACTATTATGAAGAGCATAAAATTTCCTGTAAGGTTAAGGAAAAGATACAAACATTTTCTGACGGATGACAAAGGTTCAGTGAAATACTTGTAATATGAAAGAAAACATAGAAATTAAAATTAATAAAAACTTTATGACTTATTATCTTGGGGACGTCTAGACATGGTTACCAAAACTTTCTTATTTAAAATCCTTTGAGATCGTTTTTTTTTTTTTTTTTTTTTTTTTTTTGTTTGTTTGTTTCTTTAACGGCAATATCAACATTTAGGCTATTAACACCAGGCTATCTACAGGCTGCCACTCTTTTCATAATGCCAACAGCACATCATCGGTCACCCGTTTAGGTACTGGCCACCCCCGATGTTGGTTATCTTCGGTGATCAATGTGAACCAGTGCATTTTGTAATTAGGTATAATTATGGTTTCTGAAAATCGGTAGACAATAGACTAAATGTTATTATTAAAAATAAAATTACTGAAATACAATTAATTCAAATAACGCTTGTTTTTTTGTTTATTTCATAAGATTTTCTTTCATATCCAAAACATTTTAATGAAGCTTAGTCAATAACTCTAAGTATTGCCAAAGTATGTGGTTGCTGGCAGTGAAAGACAATGTTGGAAGTGCCTAGTGTTCATAATGTGTGAAGGAAATTACAGGGTTCATTTCTTCTTAAAAAATGCCTTGTTTCAGGAAATGTAATTCTATTTCAAATTTCACCAGACCATTTTTCTAGGAGCACTTTTTTTAGGGTAATAACTATTTAATTAGTGAAAAATTGAAAATCACCAAAAAATTTAAAAATATATGATTTATTGAAAAGAGGAAAATTTGTCTCTAAAGAGGATTTTCGGTTGTTGCAAATGGGGTGTAGAATCACCTTGTGCTTGGTATACCAACCCTGTTTTCTCTTCAACTATTCTTCCTACAGTCAGCATACAATTTGTTTTGACGTTGAAAATTTGTAAATAATTATCATTATTCATTTTATTGAATTTTGTTTTTTTTTTTCTACAGAGATCTGAGAGGAAACAACAAAAAGAAGAACTAGAACTATTAGTTATAGAAAAACCACCAAGCTATGAAAGCGTAGTCCTCAGTGAGCCTCCACCAGCATACATCACAGTCGTCCAAAGCATTCATATTATCCAACAGGAAACTACTGGGTGAAACGATTCCTTATAATGTAATATATTTATGTTCAATTAGAAAAATTCATTTATGCTTTGAAGGAATACCTTCTATAAATGAAGTGATAATGTGAAAACTACTGCAAATCACGATTAACAGTCCTGGACTGCTTTATTGGATTTATTGATAACAAGAGGCATCCAAATTGGAGTTTGTGTTGTTGATTGAATTCAAATTGACCTGAGTGAAAGCAGATTCTAGAGTGAATATATGGCAAAATGGTTGTCTCCTGGACATTCTTAACATCTGCAACGCAGACAGAATTGCTTAGATCAGATGGCCTAAAATAAGTTTAACAATAAATCCAGATGGAACCTGGATTATTAAAGACCAATTTCATATTTTAAGTATTTGTAAATGAAAATACTTAATTAATTTAGAAATGTTGCTAAGTTTGTCAAGGGATTTCTTATTATTCTCTTTTTTAATTAAATATGTGAGAAAAATGAGCTTGAAATTACATACATGAGTGATACTGAAGTCAATGTAAAGTATTGTACAAGCTTGATAGCAAAAAAAAAAAAACCTTTTACACTTTTAAATAATACTAAAAAAGTTAGTATTTGGTCACATTTGTTAAATTATCTCTCTTATTTTTAGTTATGTACATATTGTATTATAGGCATTTGTAAGAAAGTATATTTAGTAAGCAATATAGAAATAAGTGATTAAAAATGTATAATAATGTATATGTATACAAAATTATATATTTTTGTCACGTAATTTTATTAGTTATTTCCTTAAAAATTTTATGACTTAGTGTGATTATGTACATTTTGGTAAGAAACAAGTTTCTATTTTTTAGCTTCACACAAAAGTGAGGGAATTATTTACAATTACAAATACGTATGTATTATTATTCACAAAATGTTGCAATTGTAGCAATTATCTGTGATTTAATTATAACAATTTAGAATATTTATTTGCATTAATAAAATGTTTCTTTATAGTGATGTTTTTTCATGTTTCTTATTACTCTAAAACCTTTAAAAAAAAAATCAGTTAAACACGTTCTTCCACTGGTTTGATTTTCCATAGTTAGAAATAAAGGTTTATTCTATCATTAATATGCAATAAAGCAGTCAATACAAAATGAATTTATGTAATTGAGCACCCCAATAACGGAGATCAGTTCTTACGGAGATCAGTTATTGTATTTGTCAAGAAACGCCCATTTCAACAGCATGAAGTTAGCTGGGCAAAAATGGCCTAGATGCAGATGAGCCATGAAAAAATCAAATCAAATAAGTAGCAATAGAATTCTGAAAGTGTTTTTCTCCCTTCATCAACACCAGAGCCACTATGATCTATCAAAAGAATTAGTCCCCAGGTTTTGACATGGATATGTCTTAGCTTTGGTGACGCTAAAAGTGTAATGCTATGGCGACTAACCCACGTGGTTACCATAATTTCGAAACCGTCAAATTTTCATAGGTTATGACGTAAAATCATTGGAGATTAAATCAGTAGAGTTAGTTACAGCGTAATATTAAGCATTACTAATGGGCAATAAATAATGGGCCTCTCTTCCAGATGAATAAGAAATTGTGTGGATAACTCGTTATGCCCCCTTTAGACATATCCATCATACAACCTATTTCCCACAGGGACCCCACCCCCTTCAGATTGATATACATATATTTATATACTTACACTCACACACGGAAAAACACCTTCAGGCTACAGTGTAACCAAACAGTTTGCAGACAATGATTTAGTCATGTGACATTGCTTTCATAGCACACATTGATGCTCGACGACGACACTAGAATATACATTGCTTTAGTATGTGCCCTCCAAATTACTGGTACAAACCAATTGTATAAGCTATTATTCATAATGTACTAATTTTTAAATATCCTTGAATGTATGTGTGGGTGTATTGAGTTGAGATAAGGTATTAATCTCATCACATATTACCTTAATAATCTTTAAAAAAAAAAAAAAAAAAAAAAAAAAAAAACACTATAAAGGCCACCTTAAGCCAAGATGCAGGTGGAAATGGGTAAATAAATTTGATACAGAATGTTTTATTGATAAATTGTTTAATATTTTTCAAAGAAATATATTGTACTATTTAAATATATTTGAACACAATATTAGTCTATTTTGTTATATTATTCAGTTACAGTTCATCAGATCTATCAGTTACACCTTAAATACTAGAATATCAAAATTACAAAGAGGAAATATTTGTAAATAATTAAGTTGCACGTCTTCAAGATTAAGTAGCCTATTTCTAACATTTAATGAAACGTTTGAATTTCTGCAATTTCTTAAATTTATATCTTGGAACCTATGAAAGACTCCATATCATACTTAGAAGTAAATAAATTATCCAATGTATAGCAACAAATTGCATTTTTTAGGACGAAGAGTGGATAAAATAGCATTCTCTACTATTTAATTGTATGTTATTTTAAATCTGATCTTTTGTTCGGGGGATTGTCTGACTTTTCAGGGACTTATTTCAAGCTTCTTGCTCGTGCTTTCCTAAAGAAGTTCTTCCCTTTCATTAAAGCATGAGGAGAAAGAAGCATCCGGTATGTGTTGTACCATCATATTTTTCCACAACTTCCAAAACCAAATGCAAATAAGTTCCCACCCTGTCATTATGAAATAATTTACTTTCTAGGGAAATTTCTTAATATTAAAATTGCAAACAAAATTAGATTAAAGAGGCCAGATGGCCATGAATATTGAGGCATTACCATTCCATGTTTAGGGTTGTAGGTTCAATTCCCACAAGAGGGCGGGCTTTTCTTTCAAAAAAATTCTTTCATGAATGCAACCTCAATAGCTCCTTTGGAAATTTCTAAAAGAAGAGGCATACCCTCTTCCTGGCTAAGGGTGGTAAAATGTTGATAGCCTCTCCCCCCCCCCCCCCAAAAAAAACCCAAATAGAAATAAAAAATTTTAAATTTTGAGACTCAGATAATGGACCTCTATAGATAGCAATCGAATTTATAGTAGTGAATTTGACTCGTTAAAGCAGTTTTGTTAATTACTCCTACCTTAAGGAAACTAGGAAATATGATAGCAGACTTAATTTGCAGTGTCTGTTTTCCAATCAATTGTGAAGAAATACTTGACAGAGTAATTTAGAATCTGACATCTCTGATCAGGTTTAGAACACATAGTATTGTTCAATTTTAGGAAACAAGCATTTCCAGAAAAAACTTTGACATAATATATTTATTTAAATTTTAACGTCCACTTATAAATGATGTTACCACCCTTTTCTAGCCTGATAAGGCTAATATGTTTTCTTTTTTCATAGTCAAGAAAAGAAAAGCCACCACTCCTAGAGGGAATCAAGCCCTTGACCTTAGGAATGGAGTGCTCACGGCACCGGGTCTCCAAAATACATTTACTACATTTTCTTCCTGAACAAATGTTTAAAGTTCTTGATGCTCACATTTATTAATGGTGACTTCCATTTTCTTCTGAGGGATCTGGAGTTCCTTGTACAACAATAACAGGAATTTCACAGCTATGAAGTTCTATTGCACTAAAATTGGAATCAATACTATCTCTGTCATTTTCAGCAAAATCTTCTCTCGATACCTGTCTGGAGAGAAACAATTGAGTCCTTAAGGAAACCGTGTCTGAGAATGGATCTGAAGATGTATTCACAAGCGATATTTGAGTCGAAAACGATATTTGTGGAGTAGGACATTCGGACGGAGTGCTGGTGACAGAAACTTGAGTAGAAATAGAGAGAGGCCTGAAGCGCCTTAGGCTTCCTGGAGGCGAAAGCGTATCTTGCTGAGCTTCTTCGGTCTTCGATTGATCCACATAAGGCGGTGGGAACATGAGGATCGCTGAACCATAAGAAGGTGGTGGAGTTGGAGGTGGCATGTCGGACATTACAAACGAATAACTAGGAGGTACATCTGTCACCCATATTGTCATCTGTTGCTGTGCTGTATTTGTGGAAACATCTTGACTCTCCTGCCCGTCAGAGTTCTCATTCTAAAACAGTTTAGATTCAGGAATTTTTAAAATTTGGTCTTTTTTTTTTTTTTGTATATTTTTACAAAAAAATATCATGCAAAAAAATTATTGAATAAGAATTTATTCATTTATTGACTAATTTTTTTTTTAATGAATAACAAATTATTATTTCTTCTTCTTCATTCCTTATTTCTATTCATTCAAAATAATGTCGTTCATGGGGGGAAAAAAGTACCTACGTCAATTGTTCTTTTTTGACCAGTATCAATATACTAAGTACATTGTACTCAAAACATGTTTTGTAAAGATTTCCTTTATGTAAAACAAATAATAAATGTGAAATTTGTGCTGTAAGAAAAATTAATTCAATACTTTCAATAAAACCTCCCCCCTCCCCCCCCCCCCACCTTTTGGGTTGAATCCATTATTACCATTAAGAATTTCTGACAAAATTTAAAAATTGTTTTCATCCAGGCCCCTTGTATTTTTACAATAAAGTAGTTACTTGTTTTTAAAAATATCACTAATGTTCAGTAAACAATATCACTCAAATAAATAATTTTCATTAAAAGTAAGAACAATTTTAATGAACATGGTTATTTCTATTAGAAAAAATTGTTAGAATCACTTGTATTTAACAAAAAATTTCGATCAAATAAATCATTTTTATTCAACAAAAATTTACATTCAATAAATCATTGTTATTCAATACCTAATGAATAAAAATAAAAAGTTACGTTAGTCATTGAATGCTTGAATAATGAATGAAAAATTATTCTGAATGATTTTTGTCCAACACTGCTTTGTGGCGCCATAGTGTGCCACTATTCTCAAGGCGCCCAATTTTCAATAAAATCACTTCACCCTTAGAAGCCGTAACTTCTTTTATTTATTTACTTAACTTCTTTTACATATTTATAATATGAAAAGTTGAGAATGCAAGAGTTGTAATTCAGTTTGAAACAAATTTTCAGGACAATGAGTTTTTCATTAGAATTAAATCTCTTGTGAAGAAAATTATATTTGACTGCCCCCTATGGCTTAACTATAGTTCAAAATCCCAGAAAGAAATCTCCAAGACCCTAAACGACATATAGCTTTCTAAATGTTAAACAAAACTCCGGTTTGTTTAATTTGAATATAGAATATTAGAAAATCATAGACGTTTTAGAAGGTCATTCAACGGAGGACCCATTCCTAGAAGTGTGTAAGGTAAAGTTTGCTTATCTCAGCCACTTATAATATTCAACAGTAATAATCTATTTTAATATCTTTATCAAATCTGTTGGTAACCTCCAGACAAAGGTGACCTACATACAAATATTTATTTCTGCCTCAAGTATCATTGACGGATGTATAAAGAAATACTTTTTTACTTCTTGAAATACTTTTTGAGACTTTCTTATGTAAGCCGAATTAGACAATTTAATGAGCGTTTTTGGAAACTTAATGATTGTTCAAAGCAAGTAATATACGTGGAAATAATGTACAGCATGAGCGTATATAAGGGGGGATGAGGGGGCTGCAGCCCCCGAAATTTTTATTTAATTGGTAAAAATGTTACAGAAAAACCCCAAAAATTAATTAAATCACTTAGTTCAGAAAAAATATTTTTTGGGGTGTAATAGCGTTTCAGTTGGCTAACTATTCCAAGTTCTATGTTGTTAGTATTCCATGCCCCCGAAATCCCGGTTTGTTCTAATTGTGGGTTAGTGACCTTTGGCAATGAGCCCTTCGATTGACATGACTAAGAGGATTATTTAATTTTAAGGGTTAATGTTTAAGACATTCAATCGTAATGTACTTTTCATTAACGAATTAAAAGAATAGTCTTGAAGAAAGTTGACAGGAGTAGATTGATTGAACAATTATTATAAAGATACTTCTGTCATGTCTTATCAGTAAAACATTGAAGTAACAAGTGGATGAATATAACCTTATCCAATGGGTGCCAAGAATATTGTTTCTATAGAGAAGCTCTTGAAACATAGAATTATAGTACTGAGGATCGTAACATTTGCGAAAAGAAAGCAAGAAAATATAGTTTTTATGTTCGACTTTAGATGGTTTTATGAAAAAATCGTTTATAAAACCATCTGAATATTTGTTTTAGCTTATAAGATCAGACAGAAATATCTGGGAACGACAACATCTCAAATATACGGATTTCTTATATAGGTATATTTGTCTAATGAAGCATCCATCAGATCGTGTAGGGTGCGCTGCTTACAACATTCGAAAAACGATTCCTATATCATATATAATGACCCAAAAGCGTGTAGGCGGTATAATAACGTAAATAAATGATAAAAAAAGTGTATCTTATGGTAATATGCAAATATTTAATAATTACCTGAGCGAAAGCGCCTGCTCTAGTGCCCCTAAGCTGAAGAAGCAGGGGACTTTTTGAGGAGCAGGTGAACGTGGTGACGAACAACACGAAGCCCAGGGCTAGGGTTGCCCAGATGTAGGAGGTATTATTTATAAATATTAGTAGTATAAAGTACGATGTTGCAATTATAAGTGCTGTGAGTTTATGGAACCAGCCATCCTGAAAAATAGACGTCAATATCAGAGACAATTAGGTAAATAATCTAAAGGGTTAGGCCCACTAGTAAATATACTGTTGTCACCTTGTAGACCGTCGTCACTGGCTTTGTTTGTATTACTGTGGGCGAGCGCTTTTAACATAAAGACGTTATTCTTTAGCCACTGTTGGAGTAGTACAAAGTGTAGTTAAAGACAAAACTACATTTTGTACTACCCGAACAGTGGCTTGGGAATGACGTCCTTACGTCAAAATCACTCGCAAACAGTATTCAAACATTTTTATCACCTAAAAAACCTAAAATGGATTTTTAAATAAAAACCCTAAAAATACCTATTTTTTGAACCTATTCAAAACATTTTTATCACCTAAAAAAAACCTAAAATGGTGTTTTAACTAAAAACCTAAAAATACCTATTATGCCTTTGCAAAAACCTAATCGGGTGCTTATTTTATCCTAAAAATCCGGTCCCTAGTTATTACATACCACACATAATTTTTTTTTTCACCCTCCCAAATTTATTCTTATGTACATAGAGAGCTTCAGGCCCAACGGATAGGAACCTGGAGCCGGAACTATGACTTCACCTTATTCTACGCTTACGTACTAGAAGGGAAATGTGATATATAAAATATGGGGCTTGAGCCTACTTACAAACTTACCTACTTGTTAGTCTAAAATACTAAATGATTTAATTTGTAACTTAATTCTATTAATAAGTGTTTTCACTTGCAGCTTGGACGCTATGATGAAAACCGAAAGTGTAAAAGAAAAAATACGCTGTTTCATTACATATACTAGAGCAGGAACATGCCAACGTATTAGTATGTATTTTTATATATGTATATTTATATATAAAAATTTGAACCACCATTCTTTGTGATGTTTGGGTCATGAAACATCAACGTTTCTTCTCGACACAGTTTTCTTCTTAGCGAGTATTCAGAGAGCGCGGCTGCCCCCCCCCCCACCACTTGCACTTAACTTCAATCATCGAAATTAATATACACCAACGGCATATCTGCATGATCTTTTCAAGTAGGTAGCTCGTCCTTTTAAAACAATTTAAATAAATTAAATATTTCTTTATCGAATGGAAATTTTCCTTTCCTACAAAATATCTAGGTAAGTGGGATAGGAACATTGCCAGTTAATTAATCCCCGGTAATATTTGTACACCTTTAATTCACCTTGCTCGATATCTAATATTTTTCGCGGTAACGGACGTTGTTTAATATCACCGAGGTTAGTGGAGTAGAGTCCTCAAAAAGTCTAGTGGGTTCACAATGTAGCAAGATTAGATTGACTTAGTGGTGATAAAATATTGATATTATACATGAATATACACCCAGAGAAGAAATAAGTGAATGTAATATCCTCATTTTCATTTCCTATATATCTTCTGATATTTGTTGATATCATAAAACTTCGTATAATTAAGGTCTTCTTGCTATTTTTGTTGAAAATAAATACCAATTGTAATAACGCATCGAAGAAAAGCAACATTTTAGGCACTTAATTACAAAATACTTAGTGACGCCATCTGTAAGCAAGAATTACTGACTCCGACTCCACGAATTCTGCTTGTTCTTTAGAAATAATCTATTACAAACGATAATAATAAAATCTTGTATCACATTTTTTTCCAATCTTTCCTAAACTCCAAACTTTACTAAAATTTGAATATCTCAGAAGCCAGACGTCTTTATGAATGCCAAACGTTTGGAAAAGGTGTCAACTGAATCTGTCGTTTCTGAGTAACCGACCCTAACAAATTAGTCAGGAAGCCTAGTTTCATCCACACGAAAACTGTTACAAATATCGCCTTAAATATGGTTTCATTCGTTCTCCTGCGGTAGAAAACATATAAAAAGTGTACCTGCGAGCCTTTTAACACAAGTAAAGACTAAAAACGTAAATTAATTTCTTTCGCAAGTTTTATCTAAAATTAAAGGATTACCACGGCCTTAAGGCGCTATTTCAGAGAATTACAGCAAGGTTTTGTTAGCTTAGATTTCTTAAAATATCTAAACGCTTGTATGAACTAATTTTGTATGACACGTTATGAGAAGGGGGAGGGGGAGAAAATGATTTAAGAAATTGGGTGTTTTGCGTTAGTGAAAGTTAATTTCATCATTGTTCAGGTGAGTGGAGGAGTCACTTTAACAGTATTAACTTTCTGGACATTAACTTTCTTTTATATATATATATATATATATATATATATATATATATATATATATATATATGATCAATTTTTCATTATCCTTATAAATCTTCACCTGCCAACAAACCCCAATTGTAATTACAACTTCCCTTAGGTACCTCCATTTTTAGCACTTTCCTCCGAAGGAAAGTAGCTATTGAGGTTGGACTCATGACGGAATTTTTGAAAAATTTCTTCAAATCTTTATCGATCCTACCTAGTAGACACCGAAAATGACCCCCGTTAAAATTTATATATATATATATATATATATATATATATATACATGTGTGTGTGTGTGTGTGTGTGTGTGTCTGTTAACACGATAGCGGCCAGAGTTTTTGTTTTTTCGTCACGAAACTTGGTATATAGCATT